>CAIGRB010095428.1:18260-39606 GCA_903798255.1 Fraxinus quadrangulata | reverse complement strand
TTATTATTTATAATACGTATAAATTGCACAAATTTTAAATACATTATACAAAATTATAAATTTATAACGAATTAAAAAAAAAAAAAAAAAGGAGAGGGCTCGGCTTAGCCCACCAAGGCTCGAGCTGAAAGCTCGGGCCAAACTGAGCCAAACCTCATTTTTTTGGCTGAGTTTTTGCTCGACTCGGCTAGAACCCAAAAAAGCTTGGACCTATTTTGTTCGAGTTGAGCTCGAGCTTTGAGTTTCAGCTCGTTGCTCGGCTCCATTTGACTCAATTCGTTGACATGGCTATCGAAAAGTGAAATTGATATTAAAATGAAAGGATAGAGGAGGATCGGAGGTCCTAGCACTTACCATTAATAGAATATCATAACCAGTGGCGGACCCAGCACCCGGCGAGTTCCGGCGACCGCCAGTGCTGATCTGCCGAAAGAGTTTCCTTTTTTATTTTGACAGTGAATAAATGTTTTAATTATATACTTGATCAGTTCCTTTACTTTCATAAATTTTTTTTAGCTCAATTGGCTAAAGCTTCTATATTCACGTGAGATTGAATGTACAAAGAATTGGACTTGCTCTCCTTTATTTTTTGTGCTGATCCTCTCCTTTATTTCATTTTATTTTTATCACATTCACAATGGACTTGCTCTCTTTCTCAAAATGTTTGGTGAGATTGAATGTACAAAGAATTGGAAATAATTTTGGAATAATTGAGAAGAATAATGAAAATATATTTTGGGGTCAATTTTTAGAGGGAATGAATGTGACTCCTTACAAATGGATGAAATGGATGAAGTGATTTTTGCGAGACATGGGGAAAATGGAAAATATAGTACTTTTAGAAATCAATTTTTTTCCTTTTGTTTATTTACTAGTTACAGTCTAATTAAAAATTTATTAATATTTTAGTGTGTATATATATTTTTCTCTTTTGCTTATTTAATTGGATAGCTTGCAAACGCTATATATATAGAATTGATCTTTTAAATACTTATGTTAAGCTACAAGGTGATGTGGCACGCTACAATTATTAGTATAATCCGTTTTAATTTTATAACTAACCACTATATAAAAGATGGTACACCTATAGTTTTAGGTCTTGTGCAGTCGAACCTGTCACACGGCCTCAAGGCCAATTTAGATATTGGTGCCACAACTAACTTCGTGAGTTTGGACATGATAGAAAGGCTCAGTTTAAATTTTTCGTGATCAACATCCCCAATATCCTCTATGTGCAAAAAAATAAAAAATTTATAGTCTTGTCTAGAGAAAAGCTCAAAGAAAGAAGAAAAATATTTACATTAGAGCAACTTTAAAAGATTGATCATCCTTCAATTATGAAAATTCTTTTACGAGATATCAATCACAAATCAAGTACTTTCCAATTTTTAATTTGTGGTTCAAATTAAAATGTTCAAATTTCATCGCCCAACTTGCTAAATTTCATTCTAAACTCATCATTTGTCTAGTCCCAATTTTCTAAAATTCATTTTTCAACAAACTCTTTTTTTACCACACATTCTTCTAATAAAATAATTATACATATACATTCATAGCATTTTTCTACTGTTTAATGAAACATTATATAAAAATATTAACTTTCACAAAATTTATTCTAAATTTCTTTACCGAACATGGACTCAACCAATTAAACAAGCCACATGAAGAAGTATCGAAAGTGCTTATAGAAATGTTTATTCAATGTATATATAAAATTATTATGAATATAATCAAACCCGAAATCGAACCAATTGTTTGGGTTCAGAATTGGTTCCAATAATTACATGGACAAGAATGGTTCCATTTACGTAATACCCGAAGTAAAATGGATGGTTCCAGGTATTGAAATATCCCGACAACTCACCCGACTTCTAGACCTATTCAGCATAGCACCCACACGAGATTTTGGAATAACTGCATTATTGGTCTTCAATCTATTACTCTAATATCAATAGCCTATCAACACTAACCTCTTTAAACGTTTGTTAAACTAATAAGTGCCCCTCAAATTTCGAGTATATTTTATCAGTTATCAACGAAATTTTAGTGAAATCTTAGTTGGGTCACTGGAGTTTAATTTGCCTCAGTTGAATCACTGAACTTTAGTTTGGTATCCAATTTCACCATTTAGGCACATTTCATCACCTATCATCGATAGAAAATTACTGAGTTGGAGCCATATTGTAATTGATCTCAACGTAATTGTTACATGAAATACTCTAATTGGAAATGGTAAAATAAAGGTTATAAAAACAGTGGATGAAATTTACCCTCACATGTTAGTACTTGGTTTTGTTTTTTCTATTTGGATTCATCTCCAAAAATTAAAGTGTGACAAGTTTATACGATGACCATGTAATCATTTAACCAAAATGTATATACTTATTGGATACTGATCATGAAACTCTAAAAGGGTTAATAACCAATTTGCTTATTTTCATATGTTATAGATAAATTTACTACTCGATCAATAGATTAAAGTGCGACAAGTTTTTACGATGACCATGTAATAATTAAACCCAAATCTATATACTTTTCCATATTGGACTGATCGTGAAACTCTGAAAAGGTTAAGAACCAATTTGCTTATTTTGATATGTTATAGATAAACTTACTACTCGATCAATAGATTTAGGACAATTAAGCAAAGGCTAATGATTCTATAAATTCAAAAATGCAGAGAAGCCACACATGTTCTGGACCCAAAAGTTCACCTAAAGTGGACCCATTTCTACCTTGAGCTTGAACCGACCGTTACCCCTTCACCACTTTAGTACACAAAAGATTTTTTTTCATTGAATTTATATGTTAGAATCTTATTGCATATTTGATTGAAAATATTGTTGGAGGAGTATTGAGAGTTGGTAGTAAACTTGAAAATATCTCAAAAGAATCCAATTCACTTGGACTCCTATTTCATCCCAAATTCTCCATTATTGATTTTAAACATTATATTGAGATTTTACCTTACATTAAACTCTTTATGTATCTCATTATATGTTAGAGATTCTTTGGTTATAAATATGTAGGGAACAACATATATTGAAATTGACCAATTATCCAACTTATTAGTTTGGTCCAAGGAGATCATTTGTACTCATTTGCTATTAGTAAATTTTCCGCCTCTACCCTTGCTTTTCTCGAATTTGGGTTTCAACGTAAATCATGTTTTCTTTGTGATCCATTATTTTCATATTGCTCATATTATTCTCGTTTTTATTATTTGGCATAGTTGTCAACAAGTGGTATCAAAGCCAATGTTGACGATTTTTGGAAGAACTAGATTGATTATTAAAGCAAGGTTTGAACAATGTTGATTGCTTCAATAATGACAAGTATGAAATTTGAGATTTCGGTTTTAGATCGTAACACTTTGTTATGGTAGATTTTTGTTTGGATGTTGGAGGGGAAGTAACGTAGAGAGTTGTGATCGTGTTACTTCTAATAATTAGAATTAGAGCCAAGGTTTGACACTTCTTGGGAGGGCCAGATTAATTATTAAAACGAAGTTTGAACAAGATTGATTGTTTCAAGGATGATAAATATGAAATTTGAGATTCCGCTTTTGAATCGCAACACCAAATTTGATATGACAGATTTTTGTTTGGACGCCAGAGGGGAAGCAATGTAAGGAGTTGTGATCTTGTTGCTCGTGGGGATAATTCGAGCAAATTTGTTAACTCAGATGGACCTAGTTGTGAATTTGATGATTTTGTTGGTCGTCGTGATTTGAGCAAGTTTGGAGTCCAAGGTAATTCTGTTGGTAAGCATTGCTTGGATTTTGAAAAAATGCGTAGTTCGACTTTACATGCGGAATAATGCTAATTAAAGTAACAAATCACTTTTAATTAGTTTTTAGATTCTTAAACATACAATCTAATTTTAGTCCCAAATTTGAATACTACAGTTGTAATATGAAAAGTAATAAACAATGAACACCTACATGATGAAGGAGAAATCCAATTGGGAAAAACTACGGGACCAAGCCAGTTATCTCCACTATAGACAATGTGGGTTACAGTTCAATTCCAAACTAATTCCACTAGCTGTTGTAAACCCCGCAACTCCAAGATTTGCTGTCCATTCCAGCATTGCGACCTGCGACCATAGATAATGTCTAGCCAACCTGCTAGATCTCCCGATCTACCTCCTGTAACTTCCAAGTTCTGCTGTATTTACAAGCACATAATCTTCTACTAAGATTTGTTGTAGCAGTCTCACGTTCTTCTGCACACGTCTCTTCCAATTGGATACCCAAGAATCACCTATTCTTATTCTTTTTTCTGCGCTTGTAGTCCAACCTCTCTCAATTTCCAGAAAATTCTTAAGTCCAACTGAGAAAGTACCTTCTTATGACCAATAAGAAGTAGGTGGTGTTTTGGTTTAAGGAACTGATGTTTTTTCCAACCGGTGGTTGTATGATCTCAAGAATCAAAATGATAGAATCAATGTAAGAATATCTTGGATCTTCAAAGAATGATAGGAAGAAATAATATAATAAACAACTACACCAAAATTCGTCCAATAGCTCGGATATTTATAGGAGGGGGGAATTAGGTTGAATGAGCCGAAAAAATTCGTCCAAAATTCGTCCAATGGCTCTTTTTTTTTATTTGAATCAATTCTTAATAAGTGATATTAGAGAGATTCTCATATACTGTTTCTGAGATAAAATACATACAATATTGTGCTGTAAATACATACAAAGAATAATACTGCTTGAACAGGCTCAATGACAGGCCATTTTTTGACCGAATGTAATTGGTAGCTTTTTTATTAACCTTTTTTTTTAACTGCAAATGAAAATTTGCTAAGTGCATGTCACAAAACTTGAGCCTGTGTTGTTAGCAGAATTGACATACAAAAATCTAGAGAGTGAGAGAGCGGAGAATGGCATTTATTGAAAACTCCGCAGTGGTAAGGACAGCAACTTCGAATTCTTCTTCTTCTGTGATTCATTGCTACAATAATCTCTCCAGTGCCTAAACAGACTCATTTTATAAATATATATATATATATATCATATTTTATCTCTCTATACATACATATATATATGTATATACATTTTCATGGCTGCAGATAAAGAGAGCACTAAAGTGAGAGCAGTGTAAGAAAAAAAGTAAAAGAGCAAGCGTTCATTAGCCTTTTACAAGTGATAAAAGAAGCATTTGCTTGCGTGTTATATAAAAGAGTCATCTTCATCACCATTTCTCTGCTTGATTCCACAGACACCATATACACATACTGTGTATTATTATTATTTTTTCTGTAATTTTATATACACTTTTGAAACCCCCAAAAAAAGTTGGAAAAACCCATCTTTTGATTCCACCTTCTATCTTTTCTCTTCATGATTAAAGCCTACTTTCTTTGTTTCATAGATTCAACTCTTTGAATCTTTGTTATCTATTGGTCAGTTCAAAGATAATATCTTTGGGTTCTTTGTAGAATAATTCCTTTTATTTGCTTGATGTGTCATTTTCTCTGAATTTGTTTCATCTTTTTGAGATATTGATTTCGAGTGAGTTTTTCGATGTATATTCCCTTTTAATTCTCATGTATGTTACTTATTGCTACTTTTGTTTTTTCCTAGGCGTTTTAACTCTCTTTCTTCACACTTATTTATGTCCAGTTTCAATATACACACATGTATATGCATGTAAGTATATGTGTCTTATTATCTTGGATTTATTCATTTTCCTGCAACAAGATTTTGGTTTGGGCTAGGAGACAAGAAGAAAGAATGGTTTTGTCTTGTGGGTATATCTAATATTTGATTGCACTTCTCCCTTATATGCATATATTTTATATAGTACTTGTATACAAGTTTTATATTTGTACATGTGGGGTTTTTGTTTCAAGAATCTGGGTTTCTTCCTTTCCAAAATCTATATTCTGGGTTCCAGCATAATCACAAAAATTTCATCACTTACTGTAAATTTATTAGGAATAATTTTTAGTTTTTTTACTTCTTACTTCAATTTGAAGCCCAGAGGAGGGCTTGAGTTCTTGCCCATATAAATGTCTTTCAGATTAAGAGCCTTAAATTATGGGTACCCAAAAAGATAGGTTAGAAATTTGACAAAAATTCTTTAACTATTTGTACTCTTTTTTTGTTGGGTTTGATTGATATGTTATGTTATCCTTTTGCTTTTGCGTGTGAAATCCGTTCATGCATTATTTACACTTTTCTATATTTGTATACATTTTTCAATTTGGGATATGTTACTGACTTCTGCTATATTCTCCAATTCTGGTATTTTAGCACAAGGTAAATGTTTCAACAGCAGTGAACAAGGACTAGAAGGAAAAGTGCATATTTTTTGTGCTTTTATATAAATTTAAGGAAGCAGATTCTATCATCGTCATCATGCCTATAAGACCGATGAAAGAGAGCTCTGAACAGCACATTGTGATTAGACCCCAGCTGCAGAAAACCATGAACTCAGTTCAAAAGAGTCCCAAGAGTACTCAGAATGATAAAGGTCATCCGAGCCAAGAGACTCGAAACCAGTCCTCACCTCCATCAAGAAGTAGAGGAAGGAGAAAGGGGAGAGGTGGCCGAAAATTGGATCAAGCTGACGTCTTTATGCGACCAAGTTCCAGGCCTTGCACCGCGACAGATAGTCGGGTTACTGCAGAGCCGACTGGAGCTATTGTATCGGCTATACCTACCGGGTCTGTTGGGAATGGAGGCAGCTTATGCCAAGTGGAAATGGGTTTTCCTTCTTCAAACAAGTCTTCGAGTTTTGCACCTAGGCCAGGGTATGGGCAGCTTGGGACAAAATGCATTGTGAAGGCTAACCATTTCTTTGCAGAGTTACCAGACACAGATTTGATCCAGTATGATGTAAGTTCCGTTTCTTGTGTTTGACGCCCATTTTGGAGAAGAATTTGATTNCTAACCATTTCTTTGCAGAGTTACCAGACACAGATTTGATCCAGTATGATGTAAGTTCCGTTTCTTGTGTTTGACGCCCATTTTGGAGAAGAATTTGATTTGGAATAGTGATTGATGGAAGAATGTGTGGTTAAAAAGTAAGAATAATTTTTAGATTTATGTATAATATTATTTTATTGATAGAATGCGTGATTGAAATAAAGAAAGAAAAAAATGAGAAAGAGAATTAGAAAAAAATGGATGTCAAACAAGGGCAAATATGTTCATATTATTTGACACAAACTTCTGGGTCCCTTATCAGTATGTCTATGGTGTTGTCTTCCTCTTATATATGCTGTTTCTTTGCAGGTGTCATTGAGTAGGCTTTTCCGTTTTTGCCTTGCCTTCTGCAGCATTAATTAGTCTTTATAGTTGGTCATTAATAATGTTCTTATTGTTCCATATTGCTTGTATTACCATCTAGGCTCTGTTGCTTGCAGGTTACTATAATCCCTGAAGTGGTATCAATAACTGTAAACAGAGCAATCATTGCAGAACTGGTGAAACTGTACAAAGAATCTGAGTTAGGGATGAGATTACCAGCTTATGATGGTAGAAAGAGTATGTATACTGCTGGTGAGCTTCCATTTGCTAGGAAGGAATTCACCATTAAACTTACAGATGGAGAGGATGGAATCAATGGTCCCAAGTAAGAATTTTTATGGGTTTACGTATCAAATCTGGCTGTTAAGATATTCTCTTTCCAGATACTGAAATTATTACTGCCGCATACTTGCTGGAAAATGCCGTCTAAAATTATATCCAAGTGTTTTGGAGAAATTAATTTTTTGATTTTCTTTGTTCGGTTTATACATTTGTGAAAGCTGGCTTAGTATACATTGTACACGTGGCAGAAGAGAGATGGAATACAAAGTTATTATCAAGTTTGTTGCACGAGCAAACTTACATCATCTGAGCCAATTTATTTCTGGTGAGCGTGCTGATGGTCCACAGGACGCACTTCAAATTCTCGATATTGTGTTGAGAGAGCTCTCAATGAAAAGGTATTAAACAGTGCTTGAATTGTCTGCAAAATATTAATAGCGATGTATGACTTCTTCTGAATCATTGACTCGCTTGTTTCACATTCTCGTTTTAAAGGTACTGCCCTGTTGGAAGGTCGTTCTTTTCGTCTGACATCAGGAGACCACGTCCGCTTGGAAATGGCTTAGAGGCTTGGTGTGGATTCTACCAGAGCATAAGGCCTACTCAAATGGGCCTGTCACTTAATATTGGTAATTAAGCATCAAATTTGATTTTCAGTTAAAAATTCATCGGGTTCGTCATGAACCTTACATTATATTCTATATTTCCTGCATTACAGATATGACTTCAGCTGCATTTATTGAGGCTCTACCGGTGATAGAATTTGTTGCCCAGCTGCTAGGGAAAGATGTGTTATCAAGGATGTTATCTGATGCTGACCGCATTAAGGTACTTGTTGTCATTTGATGCGAGATACAATAGAATGATTTAATGTTCATCTTTTCAATGTGTGGTTCTCCCTGAAATCATTTCAGGTTAAAAAGGCCCTTAGAGGAGTGAAAGTTGAAGTGACTCACAGAGAAAATGTACGAAGAAAATATCGAGTTTCAGGCATTACCACTCAACCCACTCGAGAACTAGTGTAAGATTGTTGTTCATTGCATAATGTGTTTCATTAATGATATGGATTGAAATACTTTATCATATATTCTAGGGAAACTAATCCAATTAAACTCGCTAAAAAAGTATAGTAATGCTATTTCAGAGATGTAATGCATTTAAAATAATGACCTCAATTCCACTTTGCCTTTTTAGTCGATCTCGGCTTACCATACTTAGTATGCTATTTTGGTTTTTCTCAAGAGCCATATCTATTAGCACCAAACACTTTTGGATGTCCTATTTTCCTCGTTTCTTCCTTCAATTTGAAATCATTCCTTAGCTGCCTTGTGTTCCTCAGTTTTTCTAAACATCTGGTTGACTGGTTGAATAATCTAATGGTCCTATGTTTAGGTTTCCTGTTGATGAAAACTCAAATATGAAGTCAGTGGTTGAATATTTTCAAGAAATGTATGGCTTTAAAATTCGGTATACTCATCTGCCTTGCCTTCAAGTTGGAAACATGAAGAAGGCTAACTATTTACCAATGGAGGTATGACATTAGTATATGTCAGGGATTTGAGATTGTTTATCTTTATCTTCTCTTTCTATATCTTTTTCATGGTCTAATGCAATTCTTTCCTCAGGCCTGCAAAATTGTTGGGGGGCAAAGGTATACAAAAAGGTTGAGCGATAAACAAATTACTTCTCTTCTTAAGTTTACATGCCAGCGGCCCCGAGATCGAGAAAATGATATACTTCAGGTATCTGATGATAATAATATCTAATTTCAATTCCATTTAGTCTCGTATGGACAAAGTAATATTCTTTTTTTTTTTTAATTTCACTCTAACAAAAAATTGTATTATTATATATTATGTTACTAAGAACTTGAGCATGAAAAAGGATATTTGCATCTCTAATACACACCCACCAAGAATATGAATTTCATTCTCTTAGACTAATCAAAATAATGAAACATGGCACAATGTATTTTTTCCCTCTTTTGACGCTAAATGTCGAAATACAGGTACTATAATTTTTGTAAGTTGAGTATGAAGATTAAATTGCATAACAGTTCCTTTGTTCACCTAAGACTATAAATATGTCTCACGAGCATCAGATCTTCTGTGTAGTCTATTATAACGTCTAAATCATATGCATAATTGTTCATAACCTTTATGATATTTGAAGTTTATAAACTAGTCCTTGAAGTTAACGAAAATTGAGAGTCACCTTTAATTTTTATTTAACTGGAATGCAGACTGTTCAACACAATGCGTATGAACAAGATTCATATGCGAAGGAGTTTGGGATCAAAATCAGCGAAAACCTAGCTTCCGTGGAGGCAAGAGTTCTGCCAGCTCCTTGGGTAACATTCTTCTTCACAAAAAAACTCTATTTGTTTCTTGAAATATTGTTCATACTTATTGCTTGACCTGCATTGCATGTATGCAGTTGAAGTATCATGAGACTGGGAAAGAAAAAGATTGTTTGCCTCACGTTGGGCAGTGGAATATGATGAACAAGGTTGCTTTCCTTTTATATGTCAAACTTACAGTTCTTTTCATTTTTCTTTTCCTATGGGATGTGAAAATGCCAGTACCTATTCCTCAACTAGATTTTGAATCTAACATGTGATGTTAAGTGCACAGAAAATGATCAATGGGATGACTGTTAGCCGTTGGGCATGTATCAACTTTTCATGCAGTGTCCAAGAGAGTGTTGCTCGTGGGTTTTGTAATGAGCTGGTTCAGATGTGTCAAGTATCTGGCATGGTAGAATTTCCTCCTTTATTTTATATTTTATCTTTCTTCTGTGTGCATATGTTTGGGTATTGTGTTTGCTTATCTAATTTCCTATCGTCATTAAGGAATTCAACCCGGAACCTGTCATTCCAATCTACCCAGCAAGGCCTGAGCAAGTAGAGAAAGCTTTGAAGCAGGTTTATCATTCATGTATGAACGAACTAAATGGAAAAGAATTGGATCTTGTATTAGCTATTTTGCCTGACAATAATGGGTCCTTGTACGGTATGCTGCGGAAATATGAAATTGGTTTTTCTGGTTTATATAAAAGACCATCAATTTTTGTGAATTAAAATTCTTTTACATCCAATTATCTGGTGATAGGTGATCTGAAGCGAATATGTGAAACTGATCTTGGCTTGATATCACAATGCTGTCTTACAAAATACGTCTTCAAGATTAGTAAGCAATATTTGTCTAATGTGTCCTTGAAGATAAATGTCAAGGTACAACCGATTGTTATGATCATTCATGGCATGCCTTTTGATTTTGCAGATTTATTTGACAGTTCACTAACATAATCGTCTAGAGCAATTTAGTCCTTATAAAATCTCTACTTGTTTTACATCTAAAGTATTAGATTTTCGCTTCTGAATTTTATTACATTGAAAAGATGGGTGGCAGAAACACTGTTCTGTTGGATGCCATAAGCTATAGAATACCACTCGTTAGTGATATACCTACTATCATATTTGGGGCAGATGTGACTCACCCGGAGAATGGGGAGGACTCCAGCCCATCAGTAGCTGCTGTAAAGTCCCTCCACTGAAATTTTCTTATCTGATTATCTTTTAAGAACATGTTGAGACAGGTTGCATAAAGTTTTTTGTTCTAAACATCAGGTTGTAGCTTCGCAAGACTGGCCGGAGGTCACTAATTATGCAGGACAGGTTTGTGCTCAAGCTCATAGACAAGAACTCATACAAGATTTATACAAGACATTTCAAGACCCTATCCGTGGAACTGTTAGTGGTGGTATGATCCGGTATGAATTTCCCTTTCACTAAACCTTACATTTTGCTTGGTTAAATTTACTTCACCATTTTCTTCTCTTTCATGTTTTATTTGTTGTGTTTTTCCTTTAATGGAAAATTCTGGTTTACTTCTGTATTTATGGTTCAAATACATTTTTTTCCCCTCTTTCTGCAGGGATCTTTTGGTTTCTTTCAGAAAGACAACTGGACAAAAGCCACAGAGGATAATATTTTACAGGTCAATAGAATTGTCTTAATGGCTGTATTGGTCAAAAGCATTATTGTTCACGAATTTGCATCCAAACGAAGCAAACACTACTACCTTTGTTATAAGATTCTGTTATAAATTAATCTCGGCGATTCAAGTCCAAATACAGTGATGAAAATGAGTACACATCTTTGGCCCCTGATTCCAAGTCATCTTTCTTGTCAATAAGTATATGTGAACATATCTATATATTTTCTCTTGTGCTGTTTTAACTGGATGCATGTGTGAGCATGTTTAAAGCCTGTATATATTTCATTAAAACTGAGCAGGGACGGCGTGAGCGAAGGGCAGTTTTATCAAGTGCTTTTGTTTGAGTTGGATGCAATCCGTAAGGTTAGTACTTTCTCCACTGAGTTTCTCACTGTATAATAATATATGATAAAATCAAGTCTCTATATTATGTGTAACATGCCTTCAAATTTATTCAGGCATGTGCCTCTCTAGAACCAAACTACCAACCACCAGTGACTTTTATTGTGGTACAAAAACGACATCACACAAGACTTTTTGTGAACAATCATAGGGACAAGAGAGGCATCGACAAGAGTGGAAACATATTACCTGGTAACTAGTAATTATTCAAAACAGATTTTTGTTGGTTGGAATTCTAGTTGCTAGGCACTTTTAGCTTCTGTTAGGTTTCCATATTTCATGACAGTATCTTGTTTTATCAGGCACAGTGGTGGATTCTAAAATCTGTCATCCAACGGAATTTGACTTTTATCTTTGTAGCCATGCTGGAATTCAGGTAAAACATGTGTTATCTTTTGTGAGGTATTACTATGGAATAGAAAAATTCTGTTGCATATATAATGGGAAGGTGATCAGAGCATCGTTTCCATCACAGGAGAAGATTTGATTTATTTTTCTTTATTTGGTTCCTAATGCATGAATGATCTGTTCCATATTGTAATTGTAGATAAATGTTATTACTAGATTATAGTAAAAACAATACAAGACCTTTCACCCTATGAAGCTCATGCAATTCACATTTTGGTAGACATATACCTGGATAGAAAATGAATTTGTATTCTTAATTTGGCTCTTATTGCATATATAGCAAAGAACTTGTACCATAAAAATCTCGATTCCGATAGTTATTTTCAAAGCTTCCACCATTACATCTCTCTACAACCCCTCCACTCGGGCTCTCTGAACCGTAATTTTTTTCTTCTTTCAATTGAATCCCATCTAATATCTGACAGCTCTACCTCTTGTCCTTATTCATCATCAGAAATCATGTTCTTCCAGTCACCGCTTATTCTCCCACTAATTGCTTCCCTCCAAAGCCATACCTAATGTACATAGGCGGCATAAATGTGATAACATGCCGGGTAGATACTCAGGAAAAAAATCCAGTATTGAAAAATGTTTTATCTTCTAGTGTTGAGCCTCAGAAAACACGTATAGACATGATTTCCCTTTGTTATAGTTATACAAAGATCTTAGAACAACTGATATCAGTGTGTAGTGGCTTATATTAAAACGATGAACCAAGGGCTATGGTAAAAAATTTCCACCTTCAAACTACTATTCTCTCGATAAATCCTATGCCTACCGTCTCTCTGCTTAAGAAGATCATTCCGATAATTGGCTTCTTAACACAGTCATGCTTGTTTGGAGAAACGTTTTGTAATTGTGTGTGCATTTTCATGTTATAGTTTCCAAACTCTTGAAAATTATTTGAAGACCACAAGTAAGTTTGACATAATGGTGGATGTGGAGAAACTGATTAAATGAATGGGTGGTGTGACCATTTATGCCAATCTCATCCTGAAATGTTCAGATCAGCAGTACGCAGTGATCATTTATGCTGATCTCATCCTGAAATGTTCAGATCAGCAGAATGCTTTTACAATTTCTAAGTGAAGATTACATTGCCGTATTCGTTTACATACAGGGAACTAGTCGCCCTGCTCATTACCATGTTCTTTGGGACGAGAACAATTTTACTGCAGACGGAATTCAGTCACTCACGTACAATCTCTGCTATACTTATGCAAGATGCACACGGTCTGTCTCTGTGGGTAAGTGTCAATTTTCCTTTTATTGCTTATCTGAATTGACTGGGCCATAACTTTCCTGCATTGTCATGGATGATATTGTTTCATAAAGTGTGTGTGATCATTTTCATAGTTTAGCAATTCAGGTAAGTGTTAAACACAAGGTCAGTCATATCAGTTTTGATTGAACTGACCCATGATCTTCTGTTTTTTTGCAGTTCCTCCTGCATATTATGCACATTTAGCAGCATTTCGAGCCAGATTCTACATGGAACCCGATGCTCAGGACAATGGCTGTGATACCATCAAAGGTGGGAAGATTACCCGAGCAGCTAGAGAGTCGGGGGTACGGCCTTTGCCGGCCCTCAAAGATAATGTAAAAAGAGTAATGTTTTATTGTTAGGAAGAGAGTATCAGAAATTGCAGTAGGGTTAAGAATAAGGCTTTCATATACATGCAGAAATCTTTTTTGTATGTGTATGATTAGATGATACATGGTTGACTTTTGAACTTAGATCGGAGGCGTAGAGAGTAGCCAGATTAGTCTAATACTATTTCAAAGATTTTTCTTTTCGAGTAAAGAAATTCATCAGATGGCTCATGATCATCCCCCAATGTGACAGTAGGAGCTCATGATCATCACCCGATGCGACAGTAAGGTCAATATCAAATTGTCCAATGTAATTGGAATACAATTTTATTCATTAAATAATGTGAAAGTGATCCTACTTTTACATTATGTGGTGATCATCATTTAACGTGTTGCAAAATCATATCGGTATAAGAATAAATAGATTTCTTTCTATTTTGCAAATATGAAGAGATCTTTTCCGAATCAACTTCTTGAAATTTACTTAAAAATTAATCGATGTATTACTATTTTTCTCCAAAAGAAATATTTGAACATGATCAGTTTAAAATCATGAAGATATTTCTAGAAAAGAAAACTAGTAAGCACTTGTTTCGTGAAGCTTCTTCCGAATTTGAGGTCGGTTAAATTGTATTTTTAAAAACACCTTTTATTGAACTCAGGATTTTTATTTATTTTATAATCACAAATTTTATGGGATTAAAAAACTTGTAATTTCAAAAGTCTGGTCAAACAGTGGGTAAAAATTATATTCTACATATTTTTTGAAGATATCATTAATGATTTGCTAGTCTTGTATACAAAATCAAACTCACCCCGAACAAGTAACAAGTTGAACTTTTGAGATCTTTAAATGAATCTCAACTTCCCAATTTGTTGTTCCGTTGATTGTTCCTCTTCAAAACCTCGCTACAACTTTTTAGCTATTACCTCTAAAATTATATAAAGATTGTGTAGGAATTGGTTAAGTATAAACCATCAAAAAGTGACTTTCGTGTCAATTTCAACCAAATATTTCGACTTAATCCTATAGTCAAATTATGAAAACAACGCCGCCATATCCACCTCATCTAATGGTGTTACTGAACGTAAGAATCGAACACTTAAGGAAATGAAGAATGCAATGTTGATTAATTCAAGCTTACATCAAAACTTTTAGAGTGAAGCTATACTTTCGGCAAATCATATCCTTAATAAAATATCACACAAGAGTAAGAATGAATCACCTTATGATTTATGAAAATGTCGAAAACCTTCCTACAAATATCTTAAAGTGTGGAGGTATTTGCCAAAGGTACAAATACCTAAACCTAAACAAGTAAAGATTTGACCTAGGTCAATTGATTGTGTCTTTATCGGATATACAAACAATAATAGTTCATATCGATTTTTGGCTCATAAATTTGAAATACTTGATGTGCATATATGTACTATCATTGAATTAAGGAATATTTTATTCTTTAAAGATATATTTCCTTATAAAGAGAAAGAAGTAATCTTACATAAACGAACTTAAGATACTGCAATTGGAAACTATCTAGAAGATAATAATCATCGAGTAGATGAAGAACCACGGCGCAGTAAAAGGCAAAGGATTCATAAGATCTTTTGTCTAATTTTCTAACATATCTACTAGAAAATGATTCAATGACGTTTAACGAAGCAATGTCATCACCTGAAACTCCTTTTTGGAAAGAAGCGGTTAATAATGGAATTGAATCCATCATGAATAACCATACTTGAAAATTGGTTGAACTTCTTCCGGAAAACAAAGTTTTAGGCTACAAGTGGATTTTCATAAAGAAATTGAAACTTGATGAATCAATAGATAAGTATAAGGCTAAACTAGTAGCCAAAGGATATAAACAAAAGGAATGACTAGATTTCTTCGATACATATTCACCGCTACAAGGATCGCGTCTATACGCGTCCTGATTGCAATTGACGCGTTGTATAATCTTGAAATACATCAAATTGATGTTAAGACTGCATTTTTGAATGGTGAATTAGAAGAAAAAATATATATGAAACAACCTGGAGGTTTTATTACTCTGGGAAATAATAATAATAGGGTGTGTAAATTTGTAAAATCGTTGTATGGATTAAAACAAGCACTGAAACAATGAGATGAAAAATTTGATAAAATTATGTTGTCAAATGGTTTCAAAATTAATGAATGTGACAAATGTTTTTACATTAAAATCACACCTAACGGATACGTGATCGTATGTCTATATATTGATAATATACTAATCATGGGAAATAATTTGAACATTATTATCTCGACTAAGAAAATGTTGATATTTATTTTAACATGAAAGATATGGGAGTAATTGAAGTGATATTAGGGATTAAAATCTCTATAAATTTTAACGGTTTGTTATTGTCTTAATTGCATTATATTGAGGCTATACTTTAAAAGTTTAAAGTGTATGACGATAAACCAGTTAAAATACCAGTAGACTTAAGTTTACACTTAGTCAAAAATACTGGTGATCCTGTATCTCAATTAGAATATTCAGGTGTTATAGGCATCTTGATGTATATTATCAACTGCACGCGTCCTGATATAGCATATGCACTCTACTAGTTCAGTAGATTTATAAGTAATCCAAGTAATGACTATTGGAAAATAATAATCAGAGTTCTTAAATACTTAAGGCACACAGTTAATTATGGATTCTACTACTCAAGATATCCTATAGTATTAAAAGGATATATGGATGCAAATTGGATATCTGATACAAAGGATTCAAAGTCTACAAGTGATTATGTGTTTACCCTTGGAGGCGGAGCTGTGTCCTAGAAATCATCTAAGCAAATTTGTATAGCTCAATCTACGATAGAATCTGAGTTTATTGCTCTAGATAAAACTGGAGAAGAAACAAAATGGCTTCTTAATTTTCTCAACGATATTTCATGTTGGAAAAATCAGTATCTGCAATTAATATACATTGTAATAATTAATCGGCAATTGCAAAGGTACAAAATAGTATGTATAATGGTAAATCTCGACATATTCGTCGGAAACACAATACCATTAAATAGTTGATATCGAATGGTATCTCGTTTAACTATATTAAAATAAAATAAAATATAGTGGATCTGTTGATAAAATGACTAACTAGAGATCAAGTATACCATTTTTCTAGGGGAATGGACCTAAAGCCTATTGAATGGAATCAATATAGCATAAACCCAACCTTATAGATTGGAGATCCCAATATCTTGGTTCAATGTGACAACTAAGTTATGAAATATTTAATGTAAAGTACTTATTCCCATTCCTACAAACCTAAAGTGATAAAATAACAAATGTATAAGGATAAATGTATACTTTTAATGATTCCTATATCTTGAAAGAAGACAAGAGATGCATGACACAATACTATAGGAGATTACCTATATAAGTGTGAAGTGAGGCCCTTTTTACGAGACTTTGAGGCTTAAATTCTCTTATGAAACTATGAGTTGTTTAGGGCCAAAATGAACACAACCATGATAATAGAAATGGTTATTCTGATTTATGGTGTTGGTACAATTTTTTAAATTTACACTAATAGGTGAATAATTTAAGACATTGTTCACCAATTAGGTTAGTAAATTCGATTGTATTCGACTAAGGTAGGTTTAAAGTCATAAGCCACCTATCCTGATGCTATAACTTGTCGTATGTACTCATTTGCTAGAGTCTACATATCATTTGCATTTTTGGATTGCATATTGTGGTATTTCCATTCATGTGGGTGATTGTTGTAATTGGTTAAGTATAGACCATGAAAAAATTACTTTCGTACCAATTTCGACCAAATATTCGAATTTAATACGATAGTCAAATTATGAAAATAAATAGACTAATTTATTCTACTTGTTGAGTAGATCATCTTGATATATTTGGAATCTTCAATCCAATTCCAGGTGAATGAGAAATTATGATATAAAGTTGGAAGGAAAGAGAGGAAATTGGTTGGAAATTTGTCCAACTTTGTCACTCGCTTAGTGCTCAAGCGAGGAGGCTGTCGCTCGAGCAACAAGCGAAGGACAGAGTCTTTGTTTCTGACGCTCGAGTGACGTAAAGGCGTCGGCTAGCGACATCAAAAGCTGCTATCCTTGACAAAGGTTCCTGAGTTTAGGACACGACATTTCTCTCACAACCTTTCCTCTTCTATAAATTAGACAATTTGGACGTCCATTTATTCATTCCAATGATATGCAATCATAGCATAACATTAAATTCATCTTTTCCTAGCCTAAATTCTGCATTAAAAGCTGTTTTTTCCATTTCCATTTAATGAGTACAAAAATTAAACTTTGATTCGTTGTTCTTGTGTTTTGAAGTGTTACTAACACAAGAAGATTTTCGTTGTATTTTGAGAGTTGATTGCCATCATCCATAGTCGTCGTTGTGGGGTAAATTCGATTGAAGGATAAAAAGTTCAAATTTTGCCTCAATTTTGTATGCATTTCTTTTTAGCGTTGCTTTGACATTCATTTTCATTTGGTGTTTTTACTCGTATTTGTACCGTCATTATGTCAAATTTTTGGTAAGGTTGGTAAGTTATATTGATTTAAAGTCATCACTCAAATCCATCATTTTGGTCAACATATTGTTCTCACGAGAATTAGAATTCAAGGCACGTTACACCGGATTCAATTGATTAATTTCAAATGTCTGGCACAACAACTGTACTTCATCGCCCGCCAACCAACAACATGTTCTAACCTGTGTGGAGTAGGGACAATGGTAAGTATATGAGAATACTCAATAGGGCATAAAAAATATGGTGCGATCCCGAATAAAATATTTAAATGATACCAACTGTGATGACCTGAATCCTTAACGATTCGAGTGTCACTAAATCATAAACTAAAGCAAATTTAAAGGATGTTCAACACAATTATATAAATAATTTAAGCACTTGCTAAAATTCAATGATGTAATGAGTTGATACATTACTTGAAACAAAGAATATCTTAAAATTATTTAAAATAAAATAAAATAATAATAATAGTCTGATAACATAAGAATTTTATTATTGAAGCTTTTGCCATCATAAACCATCTTCGTGCCAACCTCTTCGAATCGTCAATTATCTGAAAGTATATGCATAATAGAGTGAGAACAATTCTCAGTAAGCGTGTGTGGATAATGAATTCATATATGTATTTATATGAAAAATTCATAACTTACATAGGGAGACACGAAAATTAGACCGAACTTAGGTGGTGCTAAATTCTTGTGCGTAGTGCTACTAAACTCTGGTCCAATCTTAATAGAACATACGTAACATGGACCAAAATATAACATAGCTGTAGAAATATTACTTACATAAACATTAGCCATCATAAACATAAAGCACAACTTACCTCTTCACTTTGGAATTCATCGAAAAGTTGTGGGTACTTGGCCTGCATTTCCACCTCTCGCTCTCACGTAGCCTCTTCAACTGAGTGATTACGACACTGTACTTTCACTAGGGGATTACTTTGTTTCGAAGGGCTTGAAATTTTTGATTATCAATTTTTATTGGTACTTCTTCATAGCTTAAACCTCGCTGTAATTCAATAGACTGATGGTTGACCACATGACTCGGATCAAGGACGTACTTCCTAGACATTGACACATGGAAGACGTTATGTACAGCTGAAAGTTTTGGAGGTAACGCTAACTGATATGCGACATTCCCGATATGTTGCAAGATCTCAAACGGGCCAATAAACCTTGGTCGCAATTTACCCTTCTTGCCAAAATGTAGCACTCCTTTCAATGGTGCAACTTTGAGGAATACCTATCACCAACTAAAAATTCCAGACACTTTCTCTTTCTATCTGCATAACTCTTTTGTCTATCATCGGCGATTTTCATACTAGTGCGAATTTTCTCAATTGCACGAACCGTTTGTTCAATAATCTTTAGCCCCAAAATCTTTTGCTCACCGACTTCATCCCAATGAATTGGTGATCTACACTTTCTTCCATACAATGCCTCATGGTGCCATGTCAATTGAAGTGTGGTAACCGTTGTTGTATGAGAACTCAACTAATGGTAAATGCTTCTCCAAGTAATTAATTAAAACCACTAGAACCTCGAATCCTCACATATATTTTCATTTTAATATCAATCCAAGTAATTGGCAATACTTAGCCTATGTTTGAGCCGCCCCTTCCCTCTTTTTTCTGAAATTGATTTTGAAATAGTGAACTTTTAAAAGTATGTGTTAAAAAGTAGGAAATTTTTTTAAATTTTCGTTCAAAATATTTAATTGGGAGAGTATGGTTGAAAATGAGTTTAGGAAAAATAAATAAATTTTTAGATAACGAGGCTCAAACATGGACTTATTTAGACTTTACGATCAATGTTCCTATTTTATTTAATAATCTGTGTCGAGTAATATTAAACATATTGTTACATGATCCTACTATATTTCCATGAAGGATCCTAATATAGGGTTCATCTTTATCCTAGTATTTAGAAAATTAGTCGAGCATCATGAAATTACAAAAATAGAATTTGGAATAGTTATACATCATCCAAATTTCAATTGTAGAAAGAAAAAGGAAACTAATCTTGAACTCTTGAATCTCTTCAACAATTCTTGAATAATCCTCTTATATCTTCTTATTTTCCCAAAATCTGAACAAAGGTCTTAAAGTTGTGAATGTGTTCGTGTGAAACTCTTAAGCGTATGTGATCGTTGACAAGTAATACGTGATGAGTTAAAAGTTATCATCGCACAGGGAATAAATTCAATTCAAGTGTACTAGTTTTTTTAATCAAATTCAATGTGAGCCAACAAAAGAGATTTGTGGTTGATAATTATTTTAAATTGATCTACGAAAGCATGAAAAATTTCAGTTTTGTATTTATATGGAATGAGTGTTTTGGATTACGAATCCACCTATTATTATTATTATTATTATTATTATTATTATTATTATTATTATTATCTATTTCAACAATTACGTTGCTAGTATCATTCATGCATTATTGACAATCGATAATTCTATTGTAATTAATTTTCTTTTTAAGACAATTAAATATATTCTAGTCACCAGCCGAATATATTCCTAGTTCAAATTCGAATGAATAGAATGCATATAATTTCACAATTATCTCAAAGATTGCAACGTGATAAACATTATTCCTAATATCTATTGCACATATGTTAATCAAGTAATGTTCTAGACCTATTGTGAACCTCCTGCATTACAACAAATAACTATATATTTAATTGGTGATCGAGCAATCAAATAATAAAATTATGCATACAAGATTAAACAAGAAAAATAAGAATTTAACTAATCACTTGTCTTAAATTAAAAATAAAGAATAAAAAGGTTTCATCTTTTTCCAATACATGAGAAGAACTAGCATAGCATGTTGTTATGTAAATTACAA
>CAIGRB010095428.1:0-17805 GCA_903798255.1 Fraxinus quadrangulata | reverse complement strand
GCCAAATGGCTCTCAGGTTGGGGAAAATAGGGTACCGCGCGTGCAGGTTGGCTTGGGTTCATCCTTGAGCAGTTTTTCAGTATTTTGGCCATAACTTTCTTCCAAGATATCCAATTGAGATGAGACAAAATTCCGCGCGTAACTTTTTCGACTGGAAATTGATTTGTGAAAATACTTCCACTATATTTCACTCCTTTGACATCCAATTATATCTAATTGATCATATATGATCTTCAATCATCTTTTTGTGATTCGAATCAACTATTGAATGTTTACACTTTGGTCTCCCAAATTTTGAATTTCCTTCGTTTTTGCACGTTTTTCCTTCTTTTCTTCCAAATTCACTAATTTGCATTGAGTTCAACATAGCAAATATAATTAACACAAAATTCAGTTATAATTCATTCAAATCACTAACAAATACTCTAATTTATTGGCCTAAATAAGTGTACAAAATACACTTATCAGTATGCTTTTATATTTTTGCATGAAAAGCTTGTCCTTTGTCTTGCTAGATGAAAATCTCTATGGAGTCCAAGGATAAAGTTAAACTCATCCCCAAACTTTCTTTCACATAGACGTCCACTTAGAAAATTAAATATAGTTTGCCTCGTATAACCATGTTCTCACATGGTTCAAAAACTTCAGACCGCATGACTATACCTCCAAACATGCTATTTTTCCTATTAGTCGCAAAGTACAAATAATTGCGATCGCAAGGTTCATAATTCTGTTCCATATTCATTTAAATTGGTCCCAAATCAAATTTTCTCATGCAGCATTGATTCTTAAAATGGGGTACTGGCAAGTCAAACTTTTTTAAAAAGTAAAAACAACATGGGACAAATATAAGAATATATGAAAACACTGAGAGAAATGAAGGGTAAAAGAAGTTTTGTTTAGGATTCTCCATGATTTTCCTAATAAAAAATAGAGTAGTGCTATGAGCACTACACATAATGATTCACATAAAGACCACATGACGGCCCCCTATTGGGGGGCGCCTCCCCAATAAAGGGCTGCCATGTGGCCCTATGTTAAAGGTTATGTGTACTTTAATGTACACATGACATAATCCTAAAAAATAAATCTTGAAAAATATTAGGCAAATCTACTTAAAAACATGTTCCAAACTCAAATATTGTTCTTTTTTTCGGTAAGGATCATCCATTGCGGACTTGAGAATATGAGTAAACAAAAGAACGGTTAGAAAATCGTAAAAACCCCCCGAATTAAACCATAATAGGCCTTCAAGGCACATTATGAATGTTCGAGAAAATTTTGCAAGCGTACGGATCGTTAACAAATAATACATAGTTAGTTAAGTGTATTGTTCTACAATGAATAAATGTTAACTATAATATAATAGTCACTATCAAATTCGATCAATGTAACATAAATGAGTAGTTGTTTTATAATTATCCTAAATTATGCTATGAAATATGTAAATGAGTTGCTTTTATCAAATAATCATATGAATATATTGGATTTCAGAATTTACCTGTTATTCTCTATTTTCAATTCTCGACTCATGTAAATTAGTGTTTTTCAAGTATTCATGACAATCGATGATCCATTAATATCTAATATTGTTTTTCAAGATATATTAAATATATCCTAAGCACGATCTTATCATATTCCTAGTCTGAATTCATATACAAAGCTAGCATTCAATCACACGTTTATCACTATAGATTGCACACATCATATTCCTAATACATACTGTTCTTGTGTCAAAAATGAAATGTTCTAACATATTGTGAGTCTTTCAACACTTTAATAAGTAAAAACATTGTCTAAATGATGATTAAACATTCAAATAATGAAATAGTCATACATATTTAATCAAGAACACAATAATAAATTAAAATTACTCAAGTCTTGAATTAAAAATATTAATCAGAAGGTTTCATTATTCATCCAATACACAAAGCTCAGCCTAGCATTGTCATATCCAGATTATACGAAAAGATATGAAAAGACATCATCCAAAGTAAAGAAATCGACGAAGAACTTGAAAATTCAATTCCTTGCACTTCAATTTTCAATCCGAACTTTGCATTGCAATTCTTAATGTAAATTCACTTGTTTTCATCTCGCTAGACTCAATTCTATGATAAAAACAAGGTAGAAGGTCTTCTGGACAGCCCTCAGGTCATATACAATGCAAAAGATACAATTCCTTATCAAAATAAGAAAAGGAAACAAAAATTTTCCCCCGAATTTGTTCTAGGTACGCACCTCTAAGACCCTCTTTAGCTTCAGATGGCCAAGGGGGAGGGTTAGGCGTGTTCCTGACCTATAGAGCGAGGCAAGCGCCTAGTCTGAGACTTTGGGGGCCAATTTAGGATTGATCCTTGAAGTTTCCTTCCCATGCATTTTGGTGAGTCTTTATTTCTTTGTAGCTCGTTTTCCTCTTTTCTTGTCCAATTGGATCCTAACATCGTATGATCATCTCCTTGAAGTTCATGTTAACTTTTGAACATTTGCATTTAGGTCCCTGAACTTTGTATTTATTCACTTTTCACCCACTTTTTGTTTCTTTCATTAAACTTCACCGTTTTCATCGAGTTTTCCCTGACAAACACAATTTACATCAAATTATTTTATTAAAATAACCAACAATTATCCTAGTTTAATGACCTTGATAAGTGTACTTTTGTACACTTATCAATGAACATCATTTTTCTTAAGACATTATTTGTCCACCTCTAAACCATGATGCACCTAGCAATGCTAATTGGCCTCTAAGATACAATGAAATGCTTGATATGTTGTCTGCATTGTGCACACACCAAGACAACTCGAACACTAAAGAGTAATGAAGTCTACACTTTATCTGTGCAGTGTGATGTACAAACAATATTTAAGGAAATGAATGCACAAAAAATTGGTTTCAATAAATGAAGTTTGGGGAAAGTGAAAATTGAGAAACCGAGCTTTCAATATCTTGTGTTTATAATTATCATAAATCAATGAACGTTTGAATCAATAAATAGATTTATTCTCCACTCTTTCCAAGAGATGCAACGCCTCATATGAGTCACAACCTTCTGAATTTTAAGTTACATAATAAAATTGGAGTTTAAAGGACCAAAAAAGGACAAACAATGAATACAATAGGGATGACTACCCTATACTATTGAGCTTTCGTCCCAAGCTATTGGACGACCGCCTGCAAGGCAAGCACATTACCTTCTGGCCATGCCCTAGTCGTCCAAAAGCAATGGGTGACCGTTGGCATGCATTTGAGAGCCTTGTTAGGTCCCACTTTGTCCCCACCGTTTTGTAACTTCTACATGATCCTTGACACTTACAATATCTTTTGATCTCTCTCTCAATATCAAAAGTGACACTTTTTAAAAAAATTCTTCAATAACCCTCAACAGATTTCAAAATAAATGCACGTTTTGAAAAACTCTCGTATAGTGCCAAAAAAATTATTTTTCAATTTGAAATACTGCAAGTGCACGGTTCGTTAATAAGTAGTAAAATGAATTTTGAGTCCATATATCGTACTCACAAAGATTGTATTAGTTCAAATTCGAATTAACTTAGTCTTAACCGAAACAATAAGAATTTGTGATTTCTCTCTAACTAGATTGTTATCAACTAATAAATCTATAAATGCAAGACATAAATTAACTGAAATCAGTGCTAAGTTATAATGAATGCAAGTTTGATGAAAATATAATGATGAAAAATGTATTAGGACCTTGAATACCCGTATATCAATCCCCTTTAACTCAAAATTTTACAACTTGACAATATGATTCAATTATGAAAATTAATATATCTAAATTGTTTAATAATCTCTCCCGAGTATAATTAAATATATTCTTACTTATGATTCAACTATATTTCTATGATGAATGCGAATATAAAAGAATACTTTAAGGATTTGTGAACACTTAAAGATTACATACAATATAGAAATATATTTCTATCCCATATCGAACTCTACGATAATTGATAATACATTTAACTTATTTTCAATCTTTCAAAGTAAAACAAGTCACAAAACTCATACAACTATTGCACATATAATTGTAGAGAAAAATAAATTTATGAAAATCGTTCAAAAATTGAAAACATGCTTTGAATGTCAAAAAGAAATAAAATCAAGAGTTATACAAGGTTTATCGTAATCCTAGCACTAAAATCGTTTAGCTACTCATAATGTCGAAATTAAATAAAAGTGAAAAGACATCTTCGATAAAACATGATTAATTTTTCAATTTTTGCACAATGATTGGTGATTTTTAACGCCTTTAAATCTGGAATTTTTTCTCCTCCCTGCGTCTTTCTTTTTTATCGTCTGTCCCCCCTTGTGCGTGTTTTTAATCCCTATTTTTATTGGGATCAGCCGCATGTTTCCTTGTCCGATTAGGAGTCAATTGTTTCAACCTAAATTGAAATTTGATTGGAGACTGGTTTTAAGGCCAATTAGATTTTCAATCAAATTCTTCTTGCCTCTGCCGCCAAATTGGAGTCTTCCCTTCAATTCATTCCACTTTCAAAGTCCAATAATGCTATATTTAGTCCTCGATCTTTAAAATAACGAAATGTAGTCCTTAAGTCCTTTTATTTGTGCAGCCCATGTCTTCTTTAATTTAATTCAAGTCCTTCAATTTTTTAAAGTGTGGAATTTGATCCCCAAACTTTTCATTTAATTAGCAATTGATCCTCCTTTCTTTTTCAATTGTTTAGAAATGTGTCCACCATTGAAATACGAAAATTAACCCAAGTTAAGTAGAATTTATTACTTTGACGACATAAAGATTAGTAATATGATCCAGATAAGTGCAGAAAATGCAAATGCACTTATCAAACACCTCAAACTAAAATATTTGTTCGTCTTCGAACAAAACAAAACTCAAGCATAAACCATTTTATTACCTAAATAGATCACAAATAACAAACTTAGTATTGAACTTCTGACCATATGCCTCAGGTTTGAATTCAAGTAATACTTTAGAAAGATCCAAACAATATCAAAATAAATTTTTACTTATTTGATGCTCGACTTAATGTGTGTGATTAGCCAACCCATATTAGAACACAACTAATTAAGTGTCGTTGACTTATTCATAATCTTGATAGTCTAAGAATAACTAATCAAGAGAGGGTGAATTGGTTTTTTAAATTTTTTTCGAAGAGTTAATCTAAATTCAAATAAGTAAAGACTAAATAGATTAATTCAAATAATAAGTACAAATATAAAAGCGATAAATAAACTTTATTAATTGACTTATGGTGCAATTTAACTTTTACAACGCTTTCAGTAGCTTACAAATAAGGAGTATCAATTTTTGTACAATATTGAACTTTACGGGACCTCAATATGATTCACATGGTGACTTACAATAAGGAGTATCGATCCTTACACTATTTAGCTTTCATGGGACCTCAATACGATCCACAAATTTAGAGTAAATGATTTTACAATGAAAATTTTCTTAATAAATGATGCAAATGAATTAAGTACTAAGAGAAACTAATACTTCAATGAATAGCAATAAATGATAGCTCAAATATTAGATGAAAGACTTTAATGTATATAATAATTAGAAATTTGATTCAATCAATTAAAGTTTTTCAATGAAAAAATGAAGAAAAAATAAATGCAATATAAGTTCAAAAATCTTCTCAAAATATATATTTATTTTAATGAATGATTGTAATAAATTAAATACCAAGAAAGAGATGAGAAACTTTGATGAATACTTTGATTTTACAAGTTTATTTCAATTAATCAAACTTTTTAATATGAAGTAGTAGAAGAAATATATGCAATGTAAGTTCAAAAATCTTCTTCAAAATATATCTATCTTTTATGAGTAATAGAAATAATTTAAATACAAAAGGAGAGATGAAAAACATTGATGAAAACGATGATTGAAGAGTTCAAATCAATCAAAGTTTTTTATATGAAAAAATAAATGAAATGAATACAAATGTAAACTTAAAGAAATCTCTTAAAAGATATCTAATTTTGATATTCTTGAAGAATGTTATAATGAATATAAGAAGTAGATGTATTTATAGAGTTCAAAATGTCAAAAATTATGTGAGTTCGAATGACTCATCCAGTTGACCACATTTTATCCGGATGATCAATTTAGCTGTTTGTACAATAAAAATTAACAATCAAATTTTGGACTGTTGAAAACTTCCGATCGACAGCTTCTTTTAGCTGGCCAACCGCCTCTACCGGCAAGTCAACCGTCCGGCAGTTTCACTCTTTTTACATTTTCGTCCAATTTGATTTGGTTTGAAGGTTTTGAAGGACATAGAATTTTAAAAAGTATTTTTAACTATCTTCTCATAATAAAAGCTATTTTTTAAGTTCAAATATCACTTTAAAAGTCATTTTTATATTGATCAAAAAATTGCATTATAATAACTTTTAATGCCCACAATTATTTTTAATGCATAGAAGGATTTTGAGGTTAAGCATTCAACGTCAAATATAAAGGTGTTAGTATCTTTACACTTTATCTAAGAAATCAAATTTTTGATCTTGCTCCGAAGTTTGGCCCTTAAGTTCTTGAATGTATGATTTTGATATTAACATCCTTCATGAGTCCGATTTGTGATGACGGCTTTTGATATTTTGATGACCATCGATCAATTTTTCATCATATGCTTTGAAAAAATATAATCACTTAAATTCGAATTGTTAGTAAACAAGATTAACTTGTTTGTTATAATAAAAAATTTAAAATTATAATCAAAGATAGGTCAACAAATCCTCATCCTTTTGTGGTCAATTTTTCCTCACACCTTTCATGCAAAATCACTCGTCATACTTTTCTCTCCAATCCTGATGTATTTCTAACACGTGGGTTTCTATGAATCATTATAATGCATTTTTCATACAAAGTGATCAGAATTAAACATTTGTAAACCTAGAAGAGAGATGGTAAGTTTTTCTTACAGCCACATAGTCTATCTCCAGACTTCAAGTCTCAAAGTCCTTACTGAGCACCTCTCGTTTTCTATAGTTCAAATCTTCTTTTTCTTTTTCCTTTTGACACCTACGCTTTCTAAATAACTCATGTAACGAGCTTTAGGCCGATGACTTCCAAGTTAGATGACTATATGGCACTAGGTTTTAAAGATCCTAACAGGCTTAATCACTCAAGTCATCAGTACCATTCTAGACTCCTTAACTCAAACTCCTTCAACCAATAGTGGGATTCTGAGAACTCCAAATCATCAATCTTCTAAGAACACAAGCACTAACCTTCCCACTTCCAAACTGCTTGACAATTTGGTTGCCAACATGGATAATTACTCAAATAAAAGCATAAATACGACATTGTCTCATTCTAGCTAAAGTTGTACTCAATTTAAACAAATAAATATCATTGTAAGTGGCAAGTCGTTCAACACTATACTAAGCACCATTTTTGGGTTTTCAATTTTTTAAAAAAATAATTATATAGACCCAATCAGCAGTTGAAAAAGCAAGAAATAAGGATCCCTAAGTATCCTAATATTTACCCATCCCCAAACAAAAATATTATATCATCCTCAATGTATAAGCAGAATAATCAAAAATAAATAAACACGGATTAGAAACTCTCCGAAGGTAAATGTCGATGAGTAGAAGGATCTGGCTAACTAGTTGTAGTGATGGGCCATATGGACTCAATGGTCTCTATTACCTGGGCGACATTTCTATCAATCATCTCCCATTGACTCCCCTCTGTCATTAAAATTATCGTTCGCCCTCCGATGACGAGACAATGTCCCGCTCACCTTAGACTTTCATCTCTATTTTTTAAATGTGGCTTTTCTTTTTGGTGGCATTTTGTACCTACATAGATATAGAAAATAGAAGATATTAAACATAATATGTACAAACATAAAATGTAGAATAAAGTGGGGGGAACACCCCCAAACTACACTACTATAGTCACTTTTCATGCACCGAAGTGTAAAAACTAATGCCATGCTAAGAGAATTTTGTCATGATATAGGGTATGTATTCAATAGATGAAGAAAATATAGCTCACATTCCCTAAACTAACATAAAAGAGGTAATTTTCATGCTTTAACCCAAAGCCGACCAAGGACATTCATTACAGAAAAACTTGAAGAAAAATTGAACTTTTACTGAGCGATCCCCAGATATATGAAAGTTTATATGTTGTTCTTACTCATGCTCAAATTTGAGGTCAATTGGAGGTTGTTTGGATTAGACAGATGGGGGGAGACGAAGTTGGTTACGTGAAGTGAACCATGCCTAGTCATGTCAACCTATGATGGTACTAATTGCTAGATTAACCCTAATTATACAAGAATATCTACTTAGGCAATTTATCAAAGACCTAGAAGGCATCAAATTTTTACCTAAAATTTGAAAGAACTAAGATTAGAATCAAGCCAACTTTTTATTAATTTTTTTCAATTTACCAACACAATCAACTACTTCACCAATTACTTAAACACATACTCCATCTCGAACATACAATCATCAAATTAACACAATAATCACACAATTTGGAGAAAGAAAAAAAGAAAGATAAGGAGACAACATACCTTGAGATCCTTTGCTTAGGTTGAAGTGGATTAATGAAATTGATGGGTAAACAATGTGAATTCAAGTGCCTAGTGGATAATTGATGATTTATTTTTGAGATTGAAGGTGAAAGAGATGAAGTGCAGTGAGTGTGTTAAGATGAATGACGTGGGTTTGCAAGTGAAGTGTAATGAATGTGTTCTGAGAATGTTGTGTATGTGTTTTGAGAAATACCAAAGCTACCTTGTCAGATTGAAGGTGAAAGAGATGAAGTGTTGTAAGTCGTGAAGAAGAGAGGTGGTAAATTCTTGAATATTGTTAGTCGTGAAGAAAGGAAGAGAAGATGTCATGAATGCCACAGAAGAGAAAGTCCATTCTGTGTACTTCTATGAATTGAAGGTATTGTGGTAACGTCTTATTGTTATTTAAAGTGGCAGTTATTGAAAACATTGATGAACAATCTTATCGCATTCCACGATCTAAAAATCTCGGTTGCAAGCAGTTAAAAGAGGGAAAATATGGCAGCAGTTACAAACGGTGGTTCCTTGACACGTCAGCCATTATGAAAAAAGTTGGTGGTTATAGGGCGACGAACAATTTTTCAAACGGTTCTACAAGGAAAACTGTCAAAGAAATATACAAGAAGAAGAAGAAGACATAGAAGAAAATGACCCTGAATCAATCACTCTCAAATAGAGAATTATGTAATTTCATTTCTTTTAGTTCTTCCTGTCAACTTTCAATTACTTTGTGTGCTTGTGTTCATTTGAGGCGTTTTGTTTCTTGAAAATTGTAATATTCATAAATAAAGCACCCCTCGTTGGGATTTTGTCTCGAGAGGTTTGTTCCTTACACAATCGTCTGAACCTTCTTTTAATTGTTAGCGATTTTCACGTGAAACACAAACAAATCTTATCCATTAAGATATTCAGAGTTTCTCCACGCCGGCCTCTCACGTCTTGATTAGTATTCTTTTCAATAATCATCACACGTATCAGGTCTAAGTCATTTATTTTCGGTGAAAATTATAATTCTAAAGAGGTTGAAGAGCAATTTTCACAGATTATTTTTGGATTTATGAACTATTGAGCCGTTGGGCCAATAAGGATGCTTGACATGTTATGCACGCTCGTTTGGAAGAAAAAAATGATTGTCAAGCGATATTGTTGAGTCTAGTTTTGTTCAATTAAGAATTTCAAGCAATTTTATAGCTTGTTTGGAATAATGAACATCGTAATTTTGGATACTATTAAGAAAGAAAAAAAAAATTGAAATATTGTCTAGGGTACCATCCATTCTTGTGCATTAAACCCGGAAGAGTGTACCAATTCGATGATTATATTTATTTTTGATCATTTCTTGCTACAATTTAGTGCAAGAGCACCTGACACCCACTTTTCGAAAACTAGGCCGAATCAAGTAGTTGATTCAGAAAATGGAGAACCAAACACAAGAAAAAAGAATTATTTAAAACAATCTCATGAAAAAATCAACAAGTACACAATAAGAATGCTGTCTATCTTTAAAAAAATTATTTTTTATTTTTTTAATATTTTTTACCACCCATTTGAGACCTTTTGACTGAAATGTTTCATCTTTTCCAAGTGATGTATTTATCGATTTTCATTACATTGGTTCACGCTAGCCTAACTCCAGTAAGGACTACAAAATCCAATCTCCAATGTTTATAATATTATCAACAGGTAAATTCAGCACACTCCTGAAATATTTAAACATTCAGTTCCCCTAGGAAATAAGAGAAGAGGAAATCCTTTTGTATTAGCATTATATCTATTTGATTGACAAACAGTTCTGTTTAAAACACAAAGAAACATTTAACTTGAAATAAAACTTATTAAGAGAAATTTTACAGAAAATCATATCCGTGGTGTAACTACTACAAATTCTTTCATGTTTTTAGTCGTAAGTATCTTTGCATGTTTGATAGGGTGCACTGGACAATATTAAAAATAAGAAAAAGGCAAAAAGCAAAAATTTTAATTATCGTAATGTCTAGTCATGTCCTACACTGTTTACCTAGAATGCTATCTATGTACTTGCATTCCCTTGGGACGTTGCAAAGATTTAACTATGACTGTTCCAATTCGCAAATGAAGGTTTTCTAACAAATATCACCACCAATCTGCTATTTTCAGCCTCCTATTTCTGTGCACAGAAAGCTTAATTGCTGGAAGTTTGTGCCGTAACTGTCTCCAAATCATATTGACTGCATCATCCTTCTTTGGAGGGTACTGGAACTCGAAGTGATGAGAAATGCTTTTAAGCCGTGTCCACATTTTCATCCATTCTTGTTTTGTAATCCCCCGGAGCCGAGTGAGCATATAGGAAGGTGTCAATGCCTCGTTAACTGAAAAGAAGATTGAGAACTCCTTGTAGTCGAGATCATTTTCAAAGGGTAGCTCGATTCTTTCACTCACAATAACAGGAATGCAGTGGCTCACTATAGCATCAAACAGACGACAAGAAGATGGAGTATCCCCAGCAGGATGTAGACAGAACTTAGACGAACGCATTCCTTCAGTGGACTAACATGAGCAAGAAATGCAAGATGTATGAGACAAAGCCATAAATCTGATTTAACAATTATATGAAGGAGATTCTTGAAAATAAACACAATGTTTGTTCACAATCTCACAATATCTCAAGCAGATTATTCACTTGAAAATGCAGTACTGAGTTAAAAAGCCAACTGAATGCAGATGTTAAATGCAAGAGAAATAAGGAAGGTGAAGAAAAGCAAAAGCAGATGCTATTGATATAGAATGTGCAAATAAAAAGAGAAAATCACTAGTGCATTGAGATGAATATATAGCCTAGACTAAAAATAAACCCCTCTGTGCAACTGCTTTGTAAATATTCATTATTGAAAAAAATAATGCAGCTTAAAATCCCATTTATAGTTGCAGAATAGAAATAATCACTAGAAAACTTACAGTTTTAAAACCTTCTTCTGATGCATCACCCTCCTCATATATGACATCTGGTGTTCCAATTAACATCTTGTGCAGTTTCATACGAACCTTCCCCTCCTGCCAACATAACTTGTCAGAAAATATATTTTACTACATGAAGTAAAAGTACAGATATGATCCTTTCTATTTGATTGCATACCTCTTTCCTCTTAGTCCTCCCACGGAAGAAGAGAAGTGTCTTACGAGTATCGTACGGGTCCTCTTCATCATCATTGAAATATGATTCCACCATGTGTGCATAAGGGGCAACAATGTCTTTTGCAAGTTTAGCTATGTTCATTGTGCGACCGAAATCAGCAACGATGAATATGGAAGAATTCACCTTATCACGATAATGTCGGAAAGCATTCGGATGATGCAAGGGAACTATATGGTCTCGCCCACTAGATTTTTGCCAGTGATTGGACGATCTTAAGATTTTGACAATATCACGCTGCAATAAGAAGCACTGATGATCAACTCTATAGAACGAGAAAAAGACTTTTGGTGGAATTCATAATGACATTATCAATATGGATTAAAAATTAGCACAACACATCCTCATTGTTTGCATTCATTGCGCAAATTGATTCTATGGTTTTAAACTTGGCATTTGTACCTTTATTTCAACATTTTCTTGCATTCATCTCATTCCGTCAATTCCTTCCATCAAATTTGAGTAATTGGCGCAAAACATCCCCTATTGTTTGCCTTCATTGCGCAAATCGTCCCTATCATTTCAATTTTGGCATTGGGACCCTTAGATTGACCTTTCTTTATGAAAAAAGACATTTTACAATACTTCAACGGAGAAAATAGATGGTCAGCACCTTTTGCATATAGAAAGGTCGATCGGAGGGTCCAAATGTTAAAATTGAAAGACATGGACGATTTGCGCAATGAAAGCAAACAATAGGAACGTTTTACACCAACTCCTCAAGAAAAAGTTGAAATGAGGGTGCAGATGCAAAGGTTGAAACAATAGGGATCAATGAGTGCAATCGATGAGGATGTTTTGTGCTAATTACCCTTATGGATACCACCCTTGCACTTTCTCTATCTAAACCCTGAAAGAATTTATTTATTCCTATCTATCATTCAGAGTAACAAATAGGTTCCACCTAAGTCAAACAACAAAAACTTTGTTATGATTTAAACCTAATCCCTATCTCCTAGAGCAATAATAAACATAAGGAAATCAGAAATACGCAAAACAAATATGTAGATTTATTGTGGTTCGCCCTCAATGTGAGAGCTGAATTTATATGCAGCTGAAGATTTTGTGCCATAAGAAGAATACAAGGTTTTTTTCTCCCTTCTCAGTCCTGTCTACACAAAACAACCCCTGTTAAAATCTTCAGCACTACTATTCATGACACTTGATGTACTGAGGTTAGCATCAGATAGCAAAGATGGCAGATCAGGGATACGGGGCATATCTGGTAGTTTTAATCTTCAACACAAGCTCAAAACTGCAAGATTAAGATTTAATCTGTAGCCCTTTCAATACCCTTATTTGTCATGGACCTTACATAATTCCAAATGTTTCTTTCTACAAATACAAGGCAAGTTTCTATGTAAGGTTTGTAAAGTTGAGAAATTGTTGCCACAAGCTCTTTTAGAACAAACTAGCAACTAGCTACATTGACTGAACAATGAAGTTAATGACGGGCAAATGTTACTCAACAAGAGTGGGCAATAAGATGAAGAATATTTTACAATATCCATCCTCCTGATAAAACATGCCAAAGTGCTAAAAATTATCAAAGTAATAATCGGCATAAAGTAAAATAAATAAGCTATCGAGAACATGGTAGGATTTACCACCTCTTTGATTTAACCATCAGAAAGCAAAATTTGTTAATTTGTGAACTGGAAACAAGCAAAAAGATGTTTTAAGAAGTAGAAACGATGATAATAAAGCATAATCCCGATTGCAAAATTAGCATGAAGTAGTCACAAGTCATACTGAAAAAGCATAATCCCAGTTACATCTTATTAACTAATAACTAGCCCAATACTTTAGCTAACTAGCGAGGATATGAAGATAAACATGATAAAATCTGAAAGAGAATAATCTGAAACAAGAAAAATTAAAAATTAATTTCAGATAGCCAGTGTTTCTTTAAATATTCAAAATTGCAGCATTTCAAGAACAAGTACACTGAAGCAAAGTCAAGAGTTATCCAATAACAAAGCATTCTCTATTTTAATTCAAGAAATGCACAAGCAATAATATTGGTTTCAATTATGTGTACAACAACAAAATAGATTATCCAATAGTAAGAAGAATTTTAAAATTAAACTAGGGATACCTGCAACTTCTGATCAACAGTATTTGGATCACTCATATTGAGGCCATGAATATTAAAACTGAGCGAAGAAAAAAAGGGCACAAAGAACAAGTCAGCATCCTCCGGATCCATGACCCGAACAGCCTCTCGGGTCGACCCATTTTCAACATTTCCCTCGTACAATAAGGAAGCCATCATCCAATATTCCACACTATGTTGCCGCCGGAGCCCACCACTCCCCATCCATGCCAAATTACTCTCCGCCGTCACTGGCAGCTTCGGATCGAGCATTCCGACATTGAACCGCCGCGGAAGGTCGTACATGTATATTTTCAGCTGCATTAATCCGCCGTGGCAGAGCGTACTGTTGCGAAACTGGCGGGGGAAGAATAAAAGGAGCCTTGATTTGTAGTCAATGATTTCGAAAAAGAATAAACTGACTAAGAAGAACAGGACAAAAATTATTGAACATGTAAGACACCTGTTCTTCACTTCTTTCATTGTTCTTGATCAAGAACAAGATTGTTACTGCTAATTTCCTGAGACTTCAATTTGTGATTTCACTTTGTGTCTGAATTTTGAAGTTTTCTGGGTATGTGAGAATTAGAAGATTGGATCTGAAGGAAATGAATTTATTGAGATTTTTCTTTGGATTTATATAGCTTTCCAATCTGTCGGTGATTGGGGAATGGGGAACTGTACAAGCTCAGAATTGGGTGCGAGGGAAATGCACGTAATGATTGATTCAATCATCAAGATTGGAAATTTTACTAGAGAAATTGAAGAGATCGTGATGGGAGTAGTTTAGAATACCTTTCCCACGTATATATGCTTTCTTTCTTTTTCTTTTTTCTTAAATTATAGGTTATTTTTCTGTTGAGGTATAAATAATGTCTTTCTTTTTTCAATATGTCCTAATTTAGGTCATATTTGGTGATGATTAAAATTAAATTTTTAGTAAATTTTAATAGAATTTAATAAAATATTTGGTTGAGAAGTTACGAGTCACATACATTATAAGGTGAAAATTAGTTATTGACTTTGACTTATATTAAAATCTAAATTTCAATTTCCGCCAAACGAGGATTTAATGTGCCTTATTATCAATGTGTTAATTATTTGAATGGTCACTGAATTTTGTCAATTGTTAACACTTAATAACTAAATTTGTCAGTGGTTATTGAACTTTGTCAGGTATTATTACTTCATAATTGAACTTAAAAATATATTTAAATAATCACTTAACTATATATCGTATTACGTATCCATCATTCAAGTGGAAAAATTCGTTAAGTTCAACAAATATTATCGACTTAAGTGATAGATAGATAACAATGTGCATAATTCAGTAATCATTGAGATATATTTTTTAATTCAGTTATTAACTAGTTGCACTTGACAAGTTCAATAATAATTGAGATACATTTTTAAATTCAATTATTAAGTAATAACCATTGTCATAGTTCAATGATCATTGAGAAATATTTTTAAATTCAGTTATTAAGTCCCTCAAATCGACTTTCGTGAAAGAATAAAATCAAGAAAATGAAAGGGAAATAGAGGAAATAGAAAATCGGAAACCTCTATTAATCGAGGAAAAATAGATGTCCATTCTGAAATAAATTGATGACATTAATCTTCAACCGAAAGTTTTGTTGTCCAAATAGAAGATAGACGATGCTAATTGGCTCCTAGTAATTTACGAAGTTTAAATCCTCGACTAGCATATCCCATTCATCGACAATTACTACTCCATTTACTTGAATTATCGGATTGCTCAATTCATTGGTCATTTCTTGTTGCTGTTTTTGGTCTTTTTGGTGTTGTGCTTCTCTTGATTCTCTTTACCTGCGATGAAAAGTACATTCTTTTGTGGATCAACTGGTATCAATTTATTAATATCTTGAACTTCGCATAAAAAGCATGAAAGAGAGAAGTATGAATAATGAAATAAATTGATAGAGCAAAATTAAATAAAAAGTACAAAAATGTTCAAATTAGTGCTAAAATAACCGAGATCGATTTGAGTTTCTTTTTTTTTTTCCCCTTCATTTCCTTTAGCTTCTTTTTTTACTGAGGTTGATTTAAGAGAAAAAGAATCTTTACTATTTAATAATTGAATTTAAAAATATATTTCAATAGTCACTAAACTATATCAATGCTAATACTTAATAAATAAACTTAAAAATATATCTCAATAATCACTTAACTATCTACCATATTACACATCTATCACTCAAGTCAGCGTCGTTTGTTGAACCTAATGGATTTCCTCATTGAGTGACAAATGGATAATGCGGTGTATGGTTCAGTGATCTTATAGATATATTTTTAAGTTTAGTTATGAAGTAGTAACACTTGGCAAAGTTTAGTGATTATTGAAATATATTTTTAAGTTCAGTCATTTAATAGTAATACTTGTAGTTCCAACATATATTAATTATGTTTTCTTAATTTGTATGAAATTATAAACAAGCTTACCCTTGTGGGATGTAGAGAGTAAATCATTTCTATTTAATCATAATTAAACATTTTATAAATACTTAAAAATTAGTGGTGAATAAATTAATAATATTTAGAGTTCTCACGTAATATGTGAATAAAAAATAATTTGACTGAATATAAATAAATTATACANGGTCATGTCCAACCTCCATTTCTGCTTATTTATTAAAAAAAAAAGAAAGATATATGTTAATTGTAATGGAATAAGATAGGCTGTGGAGAACTTCTCAACAATAAATTACTTGACTCAATCTATGGTTTTCTATCGTAATAAAATCAACTCAAGCATGAGACAGATATTGAGTCAATAATCGTCGAGAGGGGTCGAGAAGGGGCATTGCCAAGGTATCAACAGGGTATTGTTTAATCAAGCAATAACAAGTGGGATTAAGCAATTTCTTGTGATTGTTTTTTGTGAAATTCATATGAATGTGAGTTTGATTTTGGTTCCTTCCAAAATTTTCTGTACAACATAAGGATTCTAATGTATTTCATTATTTTTTATCTTTTTGAAAAAAAGAAATTAAAGGAGAAAAGAAAAGTCAATCAACTCGACACTCCTTAGGGATAATTGCAGCTACGATCCCAAGTCTTTCCTTTTTTTCGTAGACCTTACCTTAATCATTAGTTTGTATCACCCACAATCTCAAACATTTCATTTTGTTACAACACAAGGACAAATGGATAATTTCATCTATTTAACCGTTAGTTTATCAAATTTTTTTGATTTTGACCATATTTTGATTAATTTTAAAAGAATAAAATGATAATTTTACATTTTATACGAAAAAAAATAAAAATCCGCATCCACCCCCAACCCTCACCTCACCCCAAAACATCATCTTCCTCTAATCCCCATCCCCACACCCAACTCCCAACTCCAAACCGAGAACCCTCACACACTCCATCACTGATCGTTGCATCTACCACCGTATACCACATCCACCACTGTTAGTTCACATTTATTTAAGTGCAGCATCTGATGTTTAACTCTAAGAAAAAGCCACACGCTCTAGAAATAATAGGTACAAAAACGAGAAAAGAAAGTTGTCTTCAAAAGCAATAGAAGATTCTACTTATCTTCTAGAAAATTTTGTAAAATTGTTCGAGAGTAGCTATTAAGATCTAGAATACCTATCTAGAAATCTCGCAACTCGTGATGGTTTCCATAAAAAATATTTGGCCTTTTCGAATTCACTGGAGGATTGGAAAGGATAGAGACAAGGTGTCAAGGACCGCAGCTTCATTTAAGCCCGTGATCATATCGCAGCCGCAGTTTGCCCCAACTTCGACCACACATTGTAAATATTAGTTTATTTTGAGTTGTAATTTCCAGTCCATGTAATATGTTATTTCAATTATAAAATAGATAGAAAATAGGAAAATTTTAGTATGATTCTTCGGTAAGAAGATGTCTACTCATGGTACTTAGGTTATTTTTTGTATTCTATTATAGGGGATATTAGCCTTTCAAACAAACTTTAAAACTTTCTAGTGTTAGCCC
>CAIGRB010095393.1:0-27291 GCA_903798255.1 Fraxinus quadrangulata | reverse complement strand
CTTGAGTTTGGGCCAAGTTGGTATATATTTTATAGTAAGATAATATTTGAATTATATTATTTATTTTCTCTGATTTTTTTGTGCGCAACACGTAGTTTTTCTAGAAAATGACGTTGACAATTAAATTGCATGTCCAAACGGGTTGTGTCTGCTGAAGACACAATTTTTCAGTTTTTGTGTTTTTTGGACACAACTTTTCAATTTCTATATAAAAGGTCTCATATCTCGTATTTTATTCATTCAAAATCAATTCTGATTTTTCTTTCTTGCAAATTATATTCCTTCATCCCTACATTATTTCATATTTTGCATTTTGGTCTCGAAAGTTATTTTCGTGCATTTTAATCCTCCAATTTTATAGAGATAAAAAACATGAGTAGGTTCGTCGGGTTTTGTAATTTGAAGTGCTATTATTACAAATTGAGGTCGTTGTATTTTGGGAGACGAGTACCGGAATATCGTCAGCATCAGAGTGGGGCATTATAGTCTTAAGGAAAAAGAGTCTAACTCTTGCCTCGACCATTATTATTTTATTTCGTTTATTTTTCAAGTCGTTATTCTGGCCAAATTATTACATGATAATATCATTATTTGTCAACACTAACTGCTTTTAAAGAAGTTTTACAGAAGGATGTTGAAAATTGTGTCAAAGCAAATTTTCACAATGTAGCAATCAATATTATCCTACTTTAATATTTTAATTGAATTTATTAAGGGGTATTGACAATATTCTTCCAAACTTTTTGACAAGAGAATTTACATGAACAAATAGAGAAGGTATCAAATGAGCAAAAAGCCTAGCCAATCATCTTTCCTTTCACAATCCAAATATTCATTTTCGATAAATGTAAGTGGTTTTAATCTATTGCTTTCTTTCTTTTGTTATTTAGCCTATGTTAATCTCTATTTTTAAAGAATTTTTAGAGAAAAATAATTTTTTGAATAGTGATTTTTTTTTAGAATGCGTGGTTAAAAAATAGGAAAAAATTTTTTGTTCACGTACAAAATATTTTATTGTTCAATTTAGGGTGAAGTCGGCTCGTCTCAGCATGGTCACGGGTCGTGGGTCATGGTCTTGGGCTTGGGTTTGGGCCAAATTGGTATATATTTTATAGTAAGATAATATTTGAATTATATTATTTATTTTCTCCGATTTTTCTATGCGCAACACGTAGTTTTCCTAGAAAATGACGGTTGACAATTAAGTTGTATGTCCAAACGGGTTGTGCCTGTTGAAGACACAATTTTTCAGTTGTTGTGTTTTTTGGACACAATTTTTCAACTTCTATATAAAATGTCTCATATCTCGTATTTTATTTATTCAAAATCAATTCTGATTTTTTTCTCTTGCAAATTATATTCCTCCATCCCTACATTATTTCATATTTTGCATTTTGGTCTCGAAAGTTATTTTCGTGCATTTTAATACTCCAATTTTATAGAGTTAAAAAACATGAGTAAGTTCGTCGGGTCTTGTAATTTGGAGTGCTATTATTACAAATTGAGGTCGTTGTATTTTGGGAGACGAGTACCAGAATATCGTCAGCACCAGAGTTGGGCATTATAGTTTTAAGGAAAAAGAGTCTAACTCTTACCTCGACCATTATCATTTTATTTCGTTTATTTTTCAAGTCGTTATTCTATCCAAATTATTACATGATAATATCATTATTTGTCAACACTAACTGCAAAGCTTTTAAAGAAGTTTTACAGAAGGATGTTGAAAATTGTGTCAAAGCAAATTTTCACAATGTAGCAATCAATATTATCCTACTTTAATATTTTAATTGAATTTATTGAGGGGTATTGACAATATTCTTCCAGACTTTTTGACAAGAGAATTTACATGAACAAATAGAGAAAGAAAAAGCCTAGCCAATCATCTTTCCTTTCACAATCCAAATATTCATCTTCGATAATTGTAAGTGGTTTTAATCTATTGCTTTCTTTCTTTTGTTATTTAGCCTCTGTTAATCTCTATTTTTAAAGAGTTTTTAGAGAAAAATAATTTTTTGAATAGTGAATTTTTTGAGAATGCGTGGTTAAAAAATAAGAAAAATTTTTTGGTTCACGTACAAAATATTTTATTGTGTGAATGTGTAGTTGAAAAAGAGTGACTTAATTTAAATTAGAATTAAGTGACATTTTATGTAGACCACGAATGCAACGGAAGTGAAAGTTGAGGATCAAAATGCCACAATTTAAAAGTCAGGGATGAAATAATAATGAAAGCAATAGACAGAAAACCTCCACTACTATTTTCCCCGTTTGGAAGGTTAGAGAGTTTATTTTTGTGATAGAATTATTTGATGGGTTTAAATTATTGTCTTCTTTTACAAAATTCTAATTAAAAAAATTAAGGTTAGGCATCAGTTGGTTTGACACTTGCAAACTTGAAGAAATATAAAATCTAAACATTCAATAATCGAGGACATGTGTAAGCAAGCATCTTTGATATTTTTCTTTGCCTTGTTTAAATTAAATTGTTAGGTGCAATCTTCTAGAATAATTTCGACAAGATAAAAGTTTATTTATTTGACAAAGTAATTATTTCAATATTTCTTAAATTTATTCTTTATTAAGTATGGACAAAATTAGAATTAAAATTATCCAAAACAGCATTTCCATACTGTGTGACGTGGTAACCGTAACAAGTGGATAAGGAAGATTGGGAGTGGGTCCATGATTCATCTTAAACGGACAAATGCAGTCATTTCGAACAATTATTTGATTTAGACACAAGGTCTTTGATGTGTAAGATGCATGGAGCCCATGCGTACGTGTTGACGTATGCATTCTCTTAAAAAATAAAAATAAATTGGCATGGGCACTTGGCAATACATTACTATATGTTGTAAAGGTTGGGTGCCCATTCTCTTTATAATTTTTCAATCGTTTTTTATTTTTTATTTTCAAAATAGTGAAATTGCATTCTCTTTCATATTTTCGAAAATATATTTTTAAAAATAAATTAAAAATTCACAAAAAAAACTCAAAACGACAAGATATTTTCAGTTATATCAAGTTAAAATTTTCAAAATGCGTTTTGAATATTTTCAAAATAATTTTTTAAAATATCAAAAAAAAATACAATTTCAAAATAAACACTCAAAATATAAAATCAAAAATAAATTTAAAACTCAAAATATAAAATTAAAACACAAAGAAAACAGCTCATGAGCTTTTTATTAATTGACTCTAGCAATATAATTTTAGTAAAAATAGATACAAATGTGTAGAGATATCTACCTAGGAATAAAATGATTTGGTGTCACTAGGAGTTGTTCTTATTGAATCTTGAGTCGGAGTGTTTAAAGATGAAAAGAAAGAAGGTAGGTAAAGAATCGTTAAACTGATTAAATGAAAGACATGATAACACGTAAATGATTGTGTTGAACTACATCACGTACACTGTAATTCGTCGAGTTTTAATCATCCATAAAATTAATTAGAACATCTTTAATAGATTCTTTATTTTTAAAGAACATATTTTAAAATTTAGAGAATTAAAATTTTAAATATTATAACTGGCTCTTTACATCCCTTGTTTGGTAGAGATTGAAATCATATTTTTATTAAATTTTGATAGAAGTAGATGAAATATATAGTTGAAAAGTTGTGGATCTCATAAAATGTCTAGTAAAAAATAATTGTTGACTTTGACTATACCTTGTTTGGCCCCCATTAAAATTTTAATACATTTTTTTTCAACTACACATTCTCCAATAAAATAATATTACACGTAAATAAATAAATAAAATCCTTCTTTTTTAAACACATTCTCTCAAAAATTATTATTCCAAAATACATTATTTCCAAAATCTCATTAATGGTGTGCATGTCTCCCATTATTGGAAGAAAAATACAGTAATGAATAGTATTTTTTAGAGAATGTGTGGTTAAAAAGTAAAATAATTTTATTAGTTTGTATGTAGAATATTTTATTGAATCTTACTATAACAAACAATTTTTTGAAATAATAGTAGACAAACATGGGCTAAGATGGGAGCCAAACAAGGGCCTAAAAAGTGAATTTTAATTTTCACCAAACATATCAATATTTAATATTTAATTTTACTACTCCCAAAAAATATCTATTATTTTTCTCTATATTTTATTTTCATTAGCTTCCATCCAATTTGTTATATTATTTTCCTTTATTGAAAAATTGAAATTTTTGAATGTATTTAATTATAAAGAATGAGTTTAACTAGCAAAATTCAGCATCTAAATTAAAATATTCCTTATAGCAGTCATATGAAAAGCACTAAGTATTCCATGTTTGCTCAGACACGTCAGTCTGCCTATCTGTATCTTTTTCCTGAAAATTGAAATCTTTCGAGTAAGCAGTAGTTATAGGCATCTTCATACTCAAGCCATCAATCGACATGGTAGTTAGGCAAGCAAAGCCGACACCTTCCCTCTCTCCAATAAAAGTAATTAAAACTATTTTAAAGAATTTTTTGCAGTGTAATTTCATGGATTTTTTTTATTAAAATAGAGGCATCTTATGTTTAAAAAGTTTTCTTGAAATGCTCTTAGTATGAATGTAGTTAAGAATTGATATTTATGATAAATATAGGACATAGTCACATACTAAAAGTATCATTTGTTGTCATTTGGTTTATTTATTGCTAGATCTATTGAATCAATTAGACCCTTGTGCATAAAATGCCATAAATATCTGCAATACAAGGACTCATCCAGCATAGGTTTCAATTTTCTGTTGACATATCATGAACAATTCGTCTTCTATTACCATTTGATCAACTTTGCCTCCGAGATAAGCAATATATAACCTAAATCATGCCTTCCATAGTATATGCAGTGCCAAGAGAAAAGGCACAAGAAACAAACAGAACAATGCCTTCCATAATATAACCTAAAATATGCTGCTTCAATGTTTGAGCCATCAAATCTATGATAATTTGCTGTCTCAGTCATAAACCCTGGTCCAACAAGTAGAAAATTTGCAAGTCCCCAGTATTAAGTAAATAATCAATCAAATTCACACTTAAATAGTTGATTTATATCACTTGTTTGTAGTCACTCTTGACGGCATATTACACTCACCGTTCAACAACCCCTCTTGAGACGTCGCAAACAGAGCAACACTAGAATTGAATGCTAACATGCTAGAAACTGAATGTTATTTGGTTGCATATATATTAGAAAAAATATTGAAATTTTATTTAATGATATATTTTATTTATTCTATTTTTACTAAATATTGAAAATTAATTTTTATTATCACCTCACTTCTTTTAAGGAAAACATTTATGGGTAAAATTGAACCAGCACTGGCGAGTCTTGTTCGAGTTCTGTTTTGCGTTAACCCAAATAGTTCCATTTACAAAATGTTTAAAGTGTAATGGATGATTCTAGGTCGACCTGTTAAGTCAAGCATCGTAATTCCTTTACTAACTTAATAATTTCCGTATATAGCTATGTTGGACTTTCAATCACACATCTCCAAGGGCAAAGACATCAAATGTTGGGAAAGTAGAAAGCTCCAGTAGTATCTCAAAATGGGAAAGAAAGATTAGAAGGGCCATTCAATGGATTCCAGTTTGCTTAATACTAAACAGATAAGCAGCTCAACATTTGGGTAAATTTAGTTAAAACCCCTGTCAAATCCGCATATTAAAATCAATCGAGCCTTGCCTTCAACAGTACCTTCTCATGCATAGTGCACTGAAGCAACTTTTGCAGGATCACCAGAGAGCCCCGTCTTGTCATTACTAGCAGAAGTAGCATATCGTCATCAAGTCCTTGGAGCTATAGTGCTGTTTCTCCTTGCAAAAATAAACAAAAGCTCCCATGCACGGTACTTATTCAGCAGTTGAAAACTAAAGTACAAAATGATCTCTCTACCAGTTGTCAGATACAAAGGCAAATAATGCCTACTAGAAAAGCCAGTCCCCCATCCCAGAAAACTGAGGGAGAAAGTTGAAATAGCTAACTGTGAAATTCAACCATAACTACATTCATTTGCCTTCCTAAATGCAATCAGTACTAAATCTGAACAGTTTGTAAAATTTTCAGCCTCCAGAAATGGTGGATTGATTAAAGCATGAGGTGGATGTGAACCCAGAGAGCGTGTTTGAACTGAAGTTTCAACTTTACGTTCATTTAAAATGGTGATAATAAGCATATATTTGTCTGAGTAGCCAGATCAAAGATTAAGAAGCTACTTGATGGTAACATAGCGATTTGTCCCATGTTTAGCCCAGTAGTTCTTCAGATCTAGCGGAATGGACAAATCGTGGCCAGCTGCTGCCAGTCTAGTAAGCAATCTGCTAAAAACGCTTCCACTCATTTTCCGTCCACCCATCCGCGCATGTCGCTTGTTTGGCATCTGTGGTAGTGGGTATATCGACAAGGAGGTTGTGCAACACGATGATTGCCAGCCCCCATTGCCCCATTTGTAACACTGCCTAGGTACTCCAGTGCATGAACAAACGGGTATTGGCATGGTAGATTCATCAAAGTGCATCAGGTTCATCAACCCAAAATTCTCTGCCTCCCATTCGGCCTTAGACCCATCTGTTGTGAAATGCCTATTCAAATCCTCACCTACTTTCTTTGCCTTCCGGGAGGATTTTGTTGACTTCGCTGTGACGCCCTTCTTCAATTTTGTATGTTTTACTTGGAGTAACTTTGCAGCTTCAGATGGAATAGAAGATAAAGGAAAGGCATCAATCATGTACCCTTCCCTAAAACTACGAGCAGATTGAGTGTTGTTGGAATGGTGATTTATGTAATTGTTCGTCCGGTTCGTTCCACGTGCACCACCACTCGATGCAGCATTCATGGTACTTTCTTGAAATTGAAGGGCAGCAATGGCATCATCACGTTCTCTTATGGCATTGTCCCGCTCAGCAATTGCAGAATCTCGTTGCAGGATTGCAGCATCTCGTTCTTCTACAGCCGTCTTCTTTTCGGCAAGGGCTGTATCACGTTCTACAACAGCAGCATACCTTTCATCACAGAGCATCCTGATCTTATTATTCATCAAGAAAGCATTCTGATCCGTCACCTGATACTGTGATATCATATTCCACTGCAATAATACAGATGGTAAACGAAAGAGCAATTGAAGTAACTTAAAAGTTGGAGAGTCAGAAAAGATTAAACAGGAGATAAGAAGATATAAATTCTATTTGTTCTTGATGAAATTGTTTCCTATAAGCAGAAAAGATATTAGTCGACTTATTACCGGAGGTAGACCTTCTTTATAGTAATCCATCCTATGTCTTCTGTTTTCTGGTTGCCCTCCATCCATTTCATGCACAGTAGTCCGTAGAAGGCAGAATTATATCTAAGCTGCTACTGCTGCGAGATCGTTATAGTACTATTTAAATCTCAACCCATGAGTTATCCTGCATTTAAAAACAACTCAGGAACGGGGAAGGTAAAGATGCACTGGAGCAAGAAAAAAACTCCACTTAAAAAAAAGATCTTCAGAAAGACCAAATTCCCTGAAGCAGACCCATATCGAACATATAATCCCCCAGAATATAGAGAGGTAATATAATCAAACACATGCATTATACCAGTCAGTTAGCTAATGAGAACAATCCAAACATCAAAATGCTTTTAGTTTTTATTGCAGACAGAAATATATAGTAATAGCATAACCTAATATTGGCAATGAAGGGCATGTTAAATGAGAATAGAGGAACGAAAACCAGTTTATAAATTGATTAAAGTCGGTGCTCCCTCTTAGATATGTTGAGCCCTACCATCCATAGTTATCATACTTCGACCCAATTTGGTAGCTAACTGAATTGGATTGAATTGTATCCTGTTTTCTCTGAACCCACCTAGTTCGAACGGTTGTGGACCGATTCAAGCAGTTTTTGACTGATTCATATGATAACGAACCAATTACTACCAACTGGTCCGGACCATTGTTCGGTTTGCCGTTCCCGAGCTAGACCGGCCGATCCGGTCAAATTTTAATAACCATGCTATGCCCCTATGATACTCGGACTCGAGTAAAAGTACTGTGTACGTATTTAAGTGTTGTATTTTTTATTTTCTAAAATGTAGAATTCAAGTACATGGGGAAAAAAAGTTCAAATTTCGAACACGGGTACATTGGTACGTCTTTGAAGCTTCAATTTTTTTTTTTTTTTTCACCAAAATTTCATGTGTAAAAATTTAACTTAAATTTGTTATCTTATTTTTCATTTTCTTTTTCCGAATTTAGAACAAAAAAAAAAATAATTGTTATAGAATTTATTAAAAAATCTTTTTTTTTAGCTTTTCACATAAATATTTTAAAAAATGAAGAAACAAAAATTAATCAAAAATATTTAATACAAAATTGAACTAGAAAGAAATCTAAGCTATTAACTTTTGATGCCAACATTTTTGCATTTTTATTGTTATGGTATTATTAGTTTAATTTTCAAAATTTCGTATAATATAAATGCCATGAGTTTGAAAACTTTTTTTTTCCAGAAAATGCTATTAAGCCCCTGTTTGAAACCCACTTTGGGTGAAAAAAAATTTGAAATAGTGATTGATGGAAGATTGTGTGGTTAAAAAGGAAGGAGAATTTTTGGATTTATGTGTAATATTATTTTATTGATAGAATGTGTGATTGAAATGAAGAATGAAAAATAAAATGAAAATAAAATGAGTTTCAAACAGGGGCTAAATCAAACAATATAAAAAAATGCTATTATTTGATTACTTCTATTTTGTCAAGCTTTGAAAAAAATATTAATTCCATAAAATGCCATTGAATTGTTCTAAAACATTTATTTATGTTGATTTTATAATTATTTGTCAATCATTTTGGCAAAAAAAAAAAAAAAAAAACCACATTTTAAAATTTTGTAACAATATTTACCATGGTATTTTTAAACTAAAATGACCTTATCTAAATCAAAAGAACCAAAAAGCATACTTAAGAAATAGTAAACATTACAAGAGGTTTGTATAATTTGCTCTTTTTAAACCCAGTGGATAAATTTTCCCTTTTTTTTTAAAAAAAAAAAAAGCCCAAACCTGAAGGCGCAATTTTTTTTCGTAAAAAAAAGGCCCAAGTCTAACAAACTCTTTCCTCCTTCCCTAATCCTTTCATGCTTCGTAGCTGTCTGCACTCTGCAACATTGGCAGTAGGGCCAGCCCTGGCCCAAGGCAAACAAGGCCATTGTCTTGAGTCTCAGATTTCAAGGGGCCTCAAAATCACCCTAATCCATAAAAAAGAAAAAAAAAAGTTTTATTCTTTTTAAAGAGGAGGACAGTCCTCCTCCTCGAGACTCCAATCAATGAATGAATCACCTTCAATTCTTCATTATTCATCATTCTTCAATCTTCAAGAGTCATCTTCCTCCAAACTCAGGAAAAAATTTCTCTATTCCCTATTTTCTGTTAATATCTTGCTGAAAATCTGAATTTGAAGTACCCGTTAATCTCTTGTTTCTCTTCGTCAATCTCTGTCTTTTTGTGACTCAAATTCAATTTGTCAAGTTTTAAAAGTGGCCAAGTAGGTTATTGGCTTAATCATGTGGATTGAGGAAATCAAACACGGGTAACTTTTTCGTCGGAGAAGTTAAAGGCACAGAGGCGGAGACCTATGTTCTGCTATTCCTATTCTTGTGTTGAGGTAAGGTAATTATTTACTACTTATGGCTAATGGCTTCATCTAATCATTTCTTTCTTAGATAGCATCATAGCAATATTTAGAAATTGAATAATTGAATAATCGGATCCCATAAATTAATTGCTTCAGCCCTCAGTGTTTTGAATGATTTGGATCCTGTAAATTAATTGCTTTAGCTTTCAGTGTTATTGGATGATTTGGATCCTGTAAATTGAATAATTGAATCCTGTAAATTAATTGCTTCAACCTTCAGTGTTATTGAATGATTTGGATCCTGTAAATTGAATAATTGGATCCTATAAATTAATTGCTTCAGCCTTTAGTCTCAAGGGATGAATTTTGGTATTAGAGATTAGATGTTTATACAGACCAGCCTCTCACTGGAGTTTCCCCTTCTCCATCTTCCCTCACTTCATAAAATAGCTAGTACTTGTGCTTAATCCTAATGTTCTCTTTAAAATAAATATAGAAGCAATTAGAACTTGATTTTTATTATCAAATGAAAAGGTGAATTTAAACAGACTTAAAACCAGCAAGAAATTTCAAATTTTGTTATCTATTCAACTCTTCCCTCTAGATAACTTGTACAGAATCTACACTTTCGTGTCCGCATTTTTATCAATAGTCATCTCTCTCTCATGTTAGTGTGATCTTATGCTCCATTATAAAATTGTCGCTCTCATAACTCATTACACACCTCATGGAAGAATCCCAAAATGACCAAATGGACATCGATGCTGATAATTTGTATTCTAAATTGGATGATTTGGATCTTGTAAATTATTTAAATTATATTGTTATTCCTGCATTCCACAAGCAGAAAGTACATAATAATTTAGTAATCATATAATATTCTTTGTGGCTTAAATACCTATTTAACATTTATAGGATGTAATAGATCCAATAATTTTATTTTAAAGTACATTTTATTGAATTATTTTTATAATTTGATGTGGGCATACATATTTTTCTTTTGCTATAACTACATATTTGCAGGTCATTTATCATTATTGAATTCTTTCTTTTTGGAGAAGCTCGGGAATTTTTTAATTCAGACACATCAATTAGGTTCTATTGCTCTTTAATTATAACTACGTCTACAATCTGGATGTGCCAAAAGAAAAAGGAAGGAAAATGTTGAAAAGTTGATTAAATCTTAAGAGGGAGCACTTGATAAGTTTTTTAGTAATAACAAACGAACACATAACGAAAACGTAGTCATTGAAGGGGAGTTTAATAAGAATGATAACATAAATAATACAATTGAAGAAAAACATTGTTTGATGAATGAAGAAATATACACTAATAGAAATAATGTACATTTTTCCCTTGGCCTTATTGATACAGCAAATTAGGGAAATATGAATACGAATTTAAGAGATTTAATTGTAATGAAAGGTCATGTAAGAGAAAATGATGTGATTTTTCCAAAAGATGTAACAAATCGACACTTCTCATCTACACATTACGTTCGACGATTACATAATGGAGAGAAGCATGATAGAAAATGGTTGATATATTCAAAAAGTTTGGATAAAGTATTTTGCTTTTGTTGCAAGCTATTCAAGAATGAGAGGATCAAAACTCAATTGGCATATGATGGAGTAAATGATTGGAAAAATATTGGTGAAAAAATTATAATGCATGAAGTAAATTGTGACCACTTCAATAACATGAGTAGATGGATTGAAATGAAACTAAGATTTGAAAAGAGTAGAATCATTGATAAAAGTGTGCAAGAACAAATTAATAGAGATAGAGAACATTGGAGACAAGTATTACTGAGAATAATATCTGTGGTGAAAACTCTTGCTGAAAATAATTTAGCATTTAGTGGAATAATGAGAAGATATACCAAGAAAATAATGGTATATTCTTAAGCATAATTCAAACGATTGCTGAGTTTGATCCCGTAATGCAAGAGCATGTTCATCGAATCCAAAATAAAGAGATCCATTATCATTATTTAGGACACAAAATTCAGAATGGATATACTTATGCTAGCAGGTGAGATAAAAAAATAATCATTAAGAAATTTAAAAATTCTAAAAACTTTTTTGTTATACTTGATTGCACTCCAGATACGAGTCACAAAGAACAAATGTCTATAATATTGAGGTGTGTAGATATTTTAGCAAGTCCAGTGAAGGTTGAAGAATTCTTTTTAGGGTTTTTATTGGTGGATGATATATCTGGTAAGGGACTTTTTGATGAACTTGTTGGTGCTTTGGATAATTTAGAACTTGATATTGATGATATAAGGGGTCAAGACTATGATAATGATGCTAACATGAAAAGAAAATATAAAGGAATCCAAAATAGACTATTACAAATAAATCCTAGAGAATTCTATAGTCCTTGTGGGTGTCATAGTCTTAATCTTGCACTTTGTGATATGGCCACTTGTTGTTCAAAAGCTAAATCTTTCTTTGGGGTGGTGCAACGTATATACACTTTATTTTTGTCATGTACTAAACGGTGAAAATTTTTCAAAGAGAATGTAAAGGATCTTACCCTTAAGCCTTTGTCACAAACTCGATGGGAAAGCCATATTAAAAATGTTAGAGCGATAAGATTTCAAGCTCCACAGATAAAAAAAAAGTTTTACTTCAATTGGCAAATGTTGATGATCCTAAAAAAAAAAGTGAGGCGGAGTGTTTGGCAACTTATGAAATTAAGAATTTTGAATTCTTACTTGGAATGATTATTTGGTATGAAGTGTTGAATAATGTTAATAGAGTAAGCAAACATTTGCAAGCAGAAGACATAATGATTATTTGGTATGAAATGTTGAATAATGTTAATAGAGTAAGCAAACATTCACAAGCAGAAGACATGCATATTGATGTTGCTATAGACCATTTAAAAGGGCTCATTTCATTTTTCAAAAGCTATAGAGAATCTGGGTTTGAATCGGCAATGGTTGATGCTAAAGAGATTGCAAGTGAATTAGAAATTGAGCCGATATTTCGTGAAAAACGGGTTATACATAGAAAAACAGTTTGATGAGACTTCTTATGAAGATATAACACAAACAGCTGAAGAATCTTTTAAGATCAATTATTTCATACATATAGTAGATCAAGCTCTATCATCACTTCAGAATAGATTTGAGCAATTTCAAAAATATAATGATATTTTTGGATTTTTATTTGATTTGAAAAGACTTAAATCTATTGATGATGATAGTTAAAAGTGTTTTTGCATTAACATTGAAAATTATTTGAAGCATAATATGATTTATGATATTGATGGGGTAGAATTATTTTCTAAGTTGAAAGTTTTAAGGGAAGCGATACCTGCAGAAATTATTGGAGCAATTGATGTGTTGGATTACATTAAGAGAATGAACTGTTGTTTTGCAAATACTTGGATTGCATACAGAGTATTATTGACTATTCCGCCACAATTGCCTCTATTGAAAGAAGTTTTTCAAAATTGAAATTGATTAAATCTTATCTTCGATCAACCATGTCACGAGAACGATTGAATGTATTAGCTATGATTTCTATTGAAAAAAATATATTGGAAAAACTTGATTTTAGTAGTTTAATTACTGATTTTACATCTCAAAATGTGAGAAGGTTAAATCTTATATTAGTCTTATATATCGGCTTGTGACAAAAGTTTTAGTTTGCTACTCTATTTTTTGAATTATATAAAGCCCATGTTTGAGCCACATTATTTTTTTCATTCTCATTCTTCTATTCATTTTCAACCACACATTTTTCAATAAAATAATATTTTCCATCACATCAATAACTTTTCCTTCTTTTTCAACCACACATTCTTCATCACATCACTTCAAAAAAATGCATTCTCTCATTTTAATATGCACCAAACACACCAAAGTCTTTTTTTTTTAATATAAAAGTGTTAATTATTTAAATATTTAAATTTTGATGCACTTGTGAAAAAATGATTATGTTGAAGGGTCACGTAATAATTAGTCGTCTAGGGCCTCTTAATTCTCAGGGTCGGCCCTGATTGGCGATATCCAAGTTCTAACAAGTTTTGCTCCTGGCCTTGTCTGATTGAAAATTGCAGTGTTCGCCCCATATTTCATACCCGTGTTGTGTCGACACGAGTATGCCGACCGGAAAGAACACAGCTATTCCCCACCCTCTTCATGCCCACCAACGCCAAATGCACTTATTGACAATGTACTGCTACGGGCTAAACAGATCAGTCTTTTTATACCACTTAATGACAAATTATTGCTTGTTGACCACGAACAACACATAAAAGCACCTTACTTGAGAGTAACTAATAACTCGATTCCTTACAGGAACATCGAAACAATTTTTTGTGTTTAAAATTAGCTCATACTAGTGATGATATTCATCGTTGTTTTAAGGATGTCTGAGCAAGGCAACTTCACGAAGAGCAAACCCAGCAAAGTTAAGTTATAGAGTGGCCTAAACTAGGAAATGAATGGAATAATAATACCGTCCACTGCCATTTCAGATGTCACTTTATGAGAAAGGACCTATATATGCAGCCAAAGTACAAAAAACTTGGCATGTAAGCAGTATTTTTTCCACTGGTTTAATGTCAAAATGAAGACCTACTTGGACAACCATTGCTATAGCATATATATGAATAAATCTGGTACCAGAAAAGCCCATCAGTTGGCATATAGGGGATGGGAATGCAGACTTCAAAAGTGAAATTGTTGATCAGGTACTTTTGTCCTTCATTTAGCATCTTAATAATGGTAAAAACATAAACACAACTCTTACACTGAAGGTTCAATAGGAGAGCAACACAATCAAATATAAGATTGACAAAATCTGAATCTCAGTACTCTAATAGAATTATTCGAGGTTAAAGTCATGGTCTCCCTAAATTCATAAGATTACAAAATTAGTGAATGTCATTGACGTGATTGCTCCAAGTCTTTCAATTGACAATGTGATTTTAAAACACCGAAGGTATGTTTCGAAATAATAATTTACCTAACTAACTCGCTGTAACTCTCAGTCTATATATTGAAAATTTAATTTAGCAAAGCTGGTTAATGCAATTTTCTTATGTTACTTCAGCCCTATAGATAAAATGATGTAAACCAGAATCGTTTCTTTTTAATTAAAATAACAGGAATCAGAACTCTCAATTCTACTCCTGTGGACAGCTACAGGAACCACCGCTAAGTTCCATCAGATGTAATCAATACTGTTAATACATCTATTTTTGATCTAGACAACGTCAGACATAGATGAAGTGTGTGTGGTAGTGAAATAGCCTGTGAATAAGCATTATGGTGCTCCTTCACTTTTTTGGCATTGTAAATGTTTCAAAGGAATGTAAACATGACCTGGTATGTAGACAAAAATTGGATGAGAATCAACATAATAGAATATTTGTCTGAAATACATAACACAAAACCCTTCCGGTGCAAGACATATCAGAGTCGTAGCCTTATAGGTTGCATTGAATATCCATCCTGTGAGCCTCCCACTATATCCACCTTAATAAATAGTCATTTTGTAATCTAGCTACCTTCTTAAATCAAGCCTTCCACTCAACACTAACAGAAATTCAAATATTTTGATAAGGTCATCCTTTCAGTCAAGGATGGGTTGCATTATCCTCTTAACTTCCTTGTCCTGGTTTCTTCTTATTTGTTCCTTGTGTGTGTGTGTGTGTGTGTGTGTGTGGAATGAGGTAAGTGTCAAGGGAGGAACTAAAAAGTATGTAGCTTTTGTAAAGGGAAGCCCATCGAAATTAAGTTTACTAGTACCCAATCCTGGAATAATCTTAACCTAAATTCACCTCAATCAAGGTACAATGTCCCCACAACAACAACAAACCCCCCCCCCCAACCAAAAAAAAAAAAAACACACACACACACACACCCTCGTCACCCACACCAAAAGAACAAGCGCTAGCAAAATTGACAATAAAGGAGCAGAATAAATTCATATATCAAATACTCAGAAGTCATCAGAATCAGTTTTCCCAAGCCAACAAATTAAGTAAAAGAACCTCAAAGTAAGGTTTTCGAGAAATAAAAACAATTCCAAACACCATACCATATACAATGCCATAAATCACATCGCATGTGTATGAATCGGTGCGTATATGTGTGCAACGTACACCTATACATACACATACGTATATGTATATAGAGATAAAAACTTACGAGGGATGAGGATTGAGCTGTTGAAGAACAGGCAGGGAGTGTTAATTTTATGGAAACTCGTCGCCCCGAAAAGCCTCTTCGAGTATATAACATTATTTGGAAATTTTAAAAATTGGCCAATTACTCTCAATAAAAAAGTGTCAAATCTTAGACAGCTGTTGCAAAATAGCCAAATTTGATATCAAATTGTTCATTATATTTTTAATAAAAAACGAAGTAATTTTTTTTAATTTATCACAAATTTTTAGAAGAGAAATAACTTCCACGAAAAGCTACATTAATGCAAAGTAATACATAATAAGTTAAATTTCTTTCACTATCTATTAGGTAATGGCCAATGATTTTAGGTAAAAATGAAATTGATGAAATAGAACAAATCATTAACAAAAAACTTTACATATTTCTAATTCATAAGAAAATCATATAATTTCATTTCAAAAAATTTAATCTCATCCACAATTCTCGATAGAAAGTAAATTTTCTTCGAAATCTTTTTTTTGTTGTTGATAAGTTGAGTTTCATAGTTGTTGTGATGTATACGATGTACATGGATTAGATTTTTCAAACAATTATTAGATATTTGTTATAAGATTATTGAAGCATTTTAGAATCAAATTCATATTTATTGTTCTGTGTTCCTCAAATATGGTGTCACAATCTATTCAAATAACTTTAATTGATGAATTTGCAATGGTAGTCGTGTATTAACAATGTCATTAATAGTTGAATAAATTCTTTGTAAAAATGGTGGTTGAAGTTGAAAAAAGATGATAAATGCATTGGTGAAGTGTCTGACCAACATATCGTTATGACACTTCAAATTGACCCATCAGACCTCCACTCTATGTTTCACGTACTAATATTTCTCTTATTGAATATTGAGGAACACTTACTTATTTCCGAAATAGATACACATCATGCCTAAAGAATCTATTCATAGCACCCTTATCACATGATTCGTATATATTAGAAAAATCTGGATCGTTAGCATACATGTCTTTAACATATTCAAATTCTAACAATTTGGCACCTAAAGAAGTTATAAGTATGTACCTCCTTGATAAAGCATCTGCTACCATATTTTCTTTATCTTGTTTGTACCGAATAATATATGAAAATATATAGATGAACTCCATTCACCTTACATGTATCTTGTTTAGCTTACTTTGACCCCTTAAATGCTTCAAAAACTCATGGTCGATGTGAATCACAAATTCCTTGGCCATAGGTAATGCTACCATATCTCCAAAACTCGAACAAGTGCATACAATTCCTTGTCATATGTAAGATAGTTGAGAGCTGTTCCACTTAACTTTTCACTAAAGTAAGCTATTGGCCTTCATTCCTACATTAAGACGGCTCCAATACCTATTCCTAAGGCATCACATTCAATCTCAAAAGTATTGTTAAAGTTAGGTAGTGATAAAACCTATGTGGTACACAACATATTCTTAATAGTATTAAAAACATGTTCTTGTTCAACGTTCCAATGAAATCCTACACTCTTCTTTATAATTCTCTGTGTGTGGTGTGGCAAGTGTTCTAAGGTTTTTAACAAAATGCCTATAAAAACTAGCTGACCCATAAAAACTTCTTACCTCAGTTATACTTTTATATGTTGGCCACTCCTTAATGGTTTTGACTTTCTCCTTATCCACTTCAATACCCTTTTGCAATAACGATATAACCATGAAAAATAACTTTTTCCATGCAAAATGTGCACTTTTTAAATTTAGCATAAATTTGTTTTTGCCTTTAGACCACAAACACACATCTTAAGTCATATATGTTCAGTTAGATCCTTACTATATACCAAGATGTCATCAAAGTAAACTACTACAAATTTACCTAAAAATGCACGTAAAACATGATTCATTAATCTCATAAAAGTTCTAGGTGCATTAATAAGTCCAAACAGCATGACTAACTACTCATTAAACCCATATTTAGTTTTAAAAGCAATTTTTCATTCATCTCCTTCCCTCATCCTAATTTGATGATAACCACTTTTAAGATCAATTTTACTAAATATGTACGATCTATGTAATTCATCTAACCTAGAAATAGGATGAAGATACTTTACCGTTATATTGTTGATGGCCTTGCAGTGACACACATCCTTCGGGTTCCATCTTTCTTTGGCACAGTGGCACTGGCATGGCACATGGACTCATACTATCCTTCACATACCCTTTGCTCGTCAATTGTTCCACTTGTCTTTGAAATTCCTTAGTCTCATCGGGATTGCTCCGATAGGTCGGCCTGTTTGGAATGACAGTTTCAGGTACAAAATCAATTTGATATTCAATGTCTCAAATGGGTGGTAACCCACTAAGCATGTCCTTCACGAACACGTCATCAAATTCCCGCAACAAAGAAGTAGCCAAAATAAGGAGGAGTGTATTAGCTTCCTCAAGATTGAAGAATGATCCATTATTAACCAACAAGATCATATGTTAATTCTCAACAACTGCGCTCTTCAACTCACTTCCTTTTACAAAGAAATTCACTTTCCTTTTCTCTCATCTCATAAAACTTTTTATCTTTACTCTCTTGTGGCTCTACTCTTTTTTCCTCACAATTAGCGATTTCATTATTTTCTTTCTTGCTCTCTTGTTGTGGAAGATCAATCTCACTCTCTTTTTCTTTCAATCTTTTTTCTTCCCCACTTTTCAATTTGATTTGATGTCCATATACTTGTTGTGGTGTTAATGGCGCAAGAGTAATAGATTTTTCATCTTTAGTAAAGTTGTAGCTATTTTTGTACCCATCATGAATCACCTTCCTATCATATTGTCATGGCCTCTCCAATAAAATATGACCGACATGCATAGGAACTATATCACACATCACTTCATTATAATACCGTCCAATTGAAAAACTCACCAACACTCACCTACTCACCTTAACCTCTCCACATTCATTCAACCATTTCAACTTGTAAGGACTACAATATTTTAGCATTGTTAATCTCAATTTTTCAACAAATGTAGTGCTAGTCACATTGGTACAATTACCCCATCAATAATCATACTACATACCTTATTGTTGACATAGCATCTCATATGAAATATGTTCTACCTTTGTTATTCCAAGTCATCCACTTTGATTTGAGCACTAAGAGCTCATCATGTAACCACATGTTTTCCCATTACATACTCCACTATCTCACTATCTATAACATTTTTCAATTTCGGCATTTTGGTATAATCACCCTCACTATCACTCATCACTTCTCCATTGTCGCGCAAGATATTCAATTATTGAATTTTTGAATTATTGGTAATAGATATTCAATTTACATCATTGTACCACTCTCCACTACAATGTAGTTCAACTAAAAAAATATTTCAATACTATTATTGCATATCCAATACAAGTGCAACAATCGATGTCCGTCCAATTTTAACCACTTTTGATTTAGAGCACTTTACCTTTGTGAAGTATCCTCGTACTTCTAAAATTTGTACAAGGCTTTCTATCTTTTTATTTCATAAAAAAATAAATAAAATAAAAACAATCCTACTACCCATAGGGTTTTCTAATGATACTTCCCCCACAATACCAAGGGTTGATCCAAACTAGGTCCATTCAAGTCCATAAGCATTAATGATACCTTTACAATTTGAGTTAGACTCAAACTTAGAATTCATCAACTCTTTTGAAATTTGATTCTATGATAGATATCCCTCACTATCATATAGACACTATCCATTTTATATATATTCATTTGAAATATATAAAAATAACTACAAATGACAATGTTTTGTGAAAGACTATGCACTTTCATATTTAGGCTTGCCAACTCAAAATATATAGAAATGAAAAATCACTTTCATTCACTGCAACTCCATTGGCGACTTAGCACCATCACACGGTAACAAAATGATAGCTGGAAAAGTTAAATTAAAACCTTCTTTCACAAAAGTGCAATAACAAGAGAGTGATAATCGTATTCCTTAATGACCAAGAAACAAAGTACTGGTTCATCTCGAACGATTCAAGGAATTGAAAAAAATAAATAATGATGAATGGACTTAATGCCCACTACACCAATTTCTCTATCGTAGAATGTCATCCTCTTCCAAATACTTTCAACAACTTGTTAAATGAAAACCTAATGCCCTACCTGCCTTTTGTTACACCTATAAATGACGTGACATGCTCATATGGAGGGGGTTCGATATATATGACATGACATCGACTGTTCAATGAATTGGTCCAATTAATCAAGCAACCTATTGTTCAGCCTATACCTGGGTCTGGTCCGCTATTTTCATCTAGGCTCGTTTCTCTCCTTATATATAGGCGAGTCCATTCATAATCAAAAGTACGAAGTCTCTAACCCTAGCCAAACCCCCTCTCCCGTCTTTTGCAAACTTATATTTTGTCTAGTCGTTAACTTGATCATCGGAGTGCAAACAATCATCGAACCTTTTTCTCGATAGGTGGTCTTTGCCTCTTAACGAAGTGTTCGAGTGTGCAGGTAATGCTTGCTTGAAGGATAGATGATTGGGATTCTGTTGACACTTTTTTAAGGTCAACAAATTGGCGTCATCCGAGGAAAAATGGTACACTAACCATGTTATCATCACATCTAAAAGGCCAAGGAAAAATATGGCTTGGAAGATAGAAAAACAGCAACCCAAAAGGATGGGATTTTTCGGGCAGTTCTCTCTACCAAAACAGCAGAGTCAGTCGTCGAAAAGGAAAAAAAAGGAAAAACATTGGGAAAATGGGTACTTTTAAAAATGGCCAGGTTAACAAGCCTAATTTTCACTTTGACTTTTCAACTATACTATATTTTCACATTGGCCTTTTAGATGTTAAAAAACAGAAATGTCCTTAAATAAATTATACAATTACAAAATATTGTTTTGTTTAAAAGACAATATTATCTTTTTAGTTAACAATTGAAAATCAAACACTTGCCACTTAAAATTTCAAAATTACTTAACTTTTCTTATCTGTCTATTCCAACACAGATAAAAACTCTCTCAACTTTCATCTGTTTCAATCTTAAAATCTCTAAAATTTATTGAAAGCTGAAGAAGGAAATATTTTTTAATATCAATTACTTCGAATTGGTAAAAATATTTACGTATGTTTCATTTCGTTTTCGTTAAACTTTTATATGTTTTAATCGATAAAAATAGGCGATTTTTTTTTATGTTTAACGGCTTGAACAGTCGGCTGTTAAATAGTCGCCGACTATTTTTAGGCTGTTCCGCCTTTTTTTTTTAATTTTTGTTGCCCCAGTCGAGCCAATGACTATGTATTTTCTTTAAAAAATTTATATTTCGTCTTGCAGATATGGTTGTAATACCAGTTTGTTTCTTTGGTGACTTCGAATTGGATGAGAAAGATTAATGTGTATGGAGATGGACAAATGATAAACGTGGTGGTATTTCAATTTCCATAACGAAGAGTACAACATATGCGGGAATGTACCATGGTCTACAAAACAAGCTGAATGTCGATTCCTATTATTACGATATGGAATTGAGATTTCGATTCAAGGATGATCCACCTATGAAGGTTACTTGTGATGAAGAAGTGACTTATCTATTTGAATTGAACAAAATGTACACGACTCCTTTTTAGGTGACTTCAGTGAGGAATGATGTCATCAAATGTGAACACGAAGATTCGGTTGGAATGGATCACAATGTCAATACTTTTTGGGATATAGTGGAGATATCTCGTGAGGATAATGTGGTAAAGTCAGTTGTTCATCATCGTGATCTCACTGTTATACCCAAAATTCAGTCAGTAGTTCACGACAACGAGAATGACAATGAATTTACAAATGATGATTTGATTACTTTATCCCGTCGGAGACATGAGTGGGTGGGCGCATAGGCTAGAATGAATGGACCGTCATCTAATTCTTCGCTTGTGGTTCCCGATGATGATGATTTGTATGTCAAGCAACTGTTTGAAATAAAGAAAGATTTGCAGGAAGCTGCACATCGAATTGTACTGAAATAAAACTTTGAGTTCAAAGTTAAGAAATCAAACTTTGAGTATTAGTACTCACGGATGATCTACAGACTTTCGGACATCATTAACGACATCCATCAAGAGTATGGAGTGGTCATGAGCTACCAGAAGGCCTGGAAGGCCAAAGAATGTGCGTTAGATTATTTAATGGGCTTGACTAAGGAGAGCTATGCTAAATTGGCCAGGTATTGTCATAACATGGGAACAACTAATCTTGAGCAAGAATTGCTTTAAATTTTTTTTTCATGGCTCTTGGACAATGCATTTGCGATGCGACCCCTAATTCTAGTCTATGGTACAACTCTGAAAGCTAGATACGAAGGTAAGTTAATTATTGCTACATGTCAAGATGCCAACATCCAAATTTACCCTCTTGCATTTGGTATAATCAATAGTGAGAATGATCTGTCGATGCATTGGTTCTTCACAAAGTTGAGGGAAGTAATCGGGGAAGTCGAGGACCTTGCCTTTGTAACTGATCGGAGACCGTTTACAATAAATGGTATCGTTGAAGTTTTTCCCGAGGCACATCATGGATATTGCATGTACCATATACAAGGCATCCTGAAGACTAAGTATCGGGGCAAAGACATTGTTTCATTGTTCATGAGAGCGATTGAAGCTTATAGTGTTGAAGAGTATAATAAGTTCATGGTAGAAATTTGAAGTAAATCATTATCAGCATGGGAATATCTGACAAAAATGGGGATTGAACACTAGGCGCGATCACATTTTTCATGACGTCGATACAACATGATAACAACAAACAATACAATCTCTCAATGTATTATTCAAGAAGAATCGAGAGTTACCAATTCTCACAATGATTGAGAACATTAGTAACAAGTTGCAGCAGTGGTTTTGAAACACCGACATGCAGAATCACAAAGTTGCATGAGTGTGCTAGCCCCAACTCAAGAGGATAAACTCTTCAAGACTATAGAGCTTGTGAGAAAGTTGAATGTCAAACCTCTGGATGAGTTGAGCTTCTCCGTAAAATGTGTACGTAATATGTCATACATGATGGACTTGACTGATAACACATGCACTTGTCGTCGATTTCAGTTGGAGAATTTTTCATGTGAGCATGTAGTCGCGGTGCTATGTATAAAGGCTTTGTAGCAAGAACGTTATGCTCTCTTTATTACACGACTGATTATTGGAGAGCAGTGTATGGTGAGACTATATTTCCTTTAACTAATGAAGTCGAGTGGGAAGTTCCTGACTATATTCTCCTACTTAATAGTTTGTTGCCACCACAAGTTGAACCGCTTGATTCTGGACGTCTACGTAAGTCTAGAATACCATTTACTAAAAAGTTTCCTCAACCGTGTAGGTGTGACATGTGTGGAGTAAGAAGACATACTCATCAATTTTGTACAAGTTAGATTCCCCTAAATAACAATTAGACCGATGTGTAATGGTATCCCTGTGAAATGAAGGATCAAATTGTACAAAAACATAGTTAGGGGACCTATAGTGCAAATATTTGATAAATGAATAAACAATTAAATATACAATGTTTACATGAGTTTTACAAAATTTACAATTATTTCATAAATAAATAAACAATTAAATATAAAATGTTTACGGATCATATTCGAATTCATACAAATCGTACGCTAATTTATTCCTCTAATTTTGTATCTATGATTGGTTAATTCCATCAGCCTCATGTCCTATATTAAAAAATTCAATGTATTTTATTGCAAACATGCTTCAATTGCCCCTGCAATTGAATAATAACGTGTTAGTTCGATATAGTGTAGTTAAAAACTAAGTTTCCAAGTTAAAAAAAAAAAATTATAAACACTTACGATCTCGATTGTCTCTCCGTCGTCATGTCCCGCACAATTGCTAGTATGTCTTTCACAATCACACTGGCTCGGGCAGCCATCAAGGGAACGATCATAGCCACCGGCTCCAAGTTATGTTGGAGCTGGCCTTGTGTCAGTCATGAATGGTCGAAATCGTACACATATATAGTGGAATTAGCAAAAACAATCTCAACGACAATGCAGCGACTGGAATGTATATATACATACAACCCTCTCATGGCTCTCCCTCGACACTCGGCTACTTCCCTACGGCCCATTCGACCATATATTCAGGCAACACTTACTCATTACCCATGTTGAAGTGACTGATGTTCAATGGTAACGACACGTACGAACTCGTTGATCAATATAAGTTGGTTAGGAATGTCGAATGATTTTGAATATCTTCAAGCTCGATCACGCAATAAGTCCATAACCAAGTCGATGTGCTACATCAAGAAACAGCAATAAAAAAAATAAAGGGAGTTATTTCAATTATAAACAAAAAAATTATATATACATAATAAATAACAATATGACTATTTCACTTGCATTGTCGACCTTTAAGTTCCCGAAGTGGTGATGTCGTGAAACCACTTATAAGCATTCGAGATTGTCTTTCCCCCTATCGTGCGGCTATTTCTGAAAAAAGAAACAGAAAAATGTTAAAAGAAGTATAGTTGAGTTAGCATAGCGTACTTCACTGAAATTGTAAAATACTTAACCCGGTATAATTTTTCTCCACTCCGTCTCGAACACTTTCAAAATTGGAATGGTCCACATCTCGAAAGAGATTAGGGTACGTCCCATCGACGAACGTCTTCCTCATCGTCTCAATCGTAAAGGAAGATACAACGTACTGTGGTGGCAATCTTGGCCTCTTACTGACCACCTGCTTCACGGCAATAGCACATCTCTTACCCTTTGTCACGACTAACATCCTCCCCTCCTTCGACATCGGGGGCATCCTCTCCGCCTCCGTCACTGACTCCACCTTGGGCACTTCCACTTCCATCATCGAGGCCACCTCCATCTTCGCCCATAATGACTGTAATGCAGCTTTGGCCACAACAGTGAGTGACCCTGATCTCCATCACCCTCTTCGTCGCCCCGTCTATAACCCCTCGTATTCCTGCTATATTGTCTCGGAGCACTACGGCCTTCACTTCAAGGTCTGATATATGGCTATGTAGAACTACAACATCTTGACATAAACTTGTAATCTCACCGCTCATTTCTTATCGCAGCGAACCTCCTCCTCTCGTAGTGTGCCCACCTCCTCCCTCATCTCTGTGATAAATCCAGTTAGAAGAACATACATATCATCATGTGTAGGAGATCCACATGGGAGGCCCCTAGATGGAGGAGAAGGATATCTCATCGACGGCGGAGGTGATACCCTCAGTGGCGGAGGTGATCCCATTTGTGCAGAATATGCTAACTCATACAAAACGATAATCAATAAATATATTCAATTCACATATCCAATCTCGGTCCAGGATGAAATCGGACATCTGGCGCGTAGAGTATGTGGAACGACTAATTCACGGACAAAACCTTGACCCTCATTCTCTGTCGACGGCGTCAACTCGGTAAGGACCTCAAGCGACATATTGACATTTCAATTAGTTAATAATCATGTCATGAAATTCTGAAATGACATACAATATAAATCTACAATGTGTAATACTCACTTGAGGGTCGTCGAGGAAAGCTGATAATTGTTTTCCTGACACACATCCGTCTGCTCGGGATGCTCGCCAATGATGCATCCGAGGACATCGTTTCTTCTCTTGTCTCAAAAATCGCGTACCTAATAAAGGGATCGTCTCATATGCATAGATCTGCAACACATACACTTATTATATTTAAATTTAGAATAAAAAAAATTAACGTTGATTATGTTAAACATTTAACTGCACTACCGAGGGCAATCCATATGTTTCGTACTTACACATGAATCCCTTGGGCTTCAAGTGTGATCTGGTGAAGACATGTACGATGTCCTCAAAACATCTCCGGCCCCATGGATAATTGTTGAATGCATCGATGTTGACAACAACTTGCAAATGAAAAATGTCGACGGATCATCACACTCTCAAAGATATAGATCAGTCCAAGCTTCAATCTGTCTAACATCTGGTCACACTCCTTGCGCCCATCAACTAGGGTAGAAGCACAGTCCCCTATCCTTGGAAATACATCTCGTACATCCTATTGCTTCTCTCAGTGGCTTTCAATTCTCATACCCAATCTCGGTTCATGATAGAATCAGACATCTAGTCTTATGGAGTATGCGGAACGGCTAATTCACACACAAGACCACGACATTCCTCCTCCATTGACGACTTCAATTCGATTAGGACCTTAAGCTGACATATTATTATTTCAACTAGTTAATGATCATGTGATGAAATTCTGAAACGACATACACTATAAATTTACAATGTCTAATACTCACTCAAGGGTCATCGAGGAGGGATGATAATTGTTTGCCGGATGGACATCCGTCTGCTCAGGATGCTCGCCAATGATGCATTCGAGGGCAGCGTGTCTCCCATCGCCTGACAAATCGAATACCTAAGAGCAGGACCATCTTATATGCCCAGATTTGCAACACACACACTTATTATATATAAATTTAGTATAAAAAAATTTAATGTTAATTATGTTAAACATTTACCTGTACAATCAAGGGCAATCCATATGTATTGTACTTACACATGGATCCCTTGGGCTTCGAGTGTGATTTGGTGAAGACGTGTACGGTGTCCTCAAAACATCTCCGGCTCCACTGATAGTTGTTGAAAACATCGATGTCATCAACAACCTGCAAATAAAAAATGTCAACGACAGTCTTCTTGTGATGACACGTCATCATGCTCTCAAGGATGTAGACCAGCCCAAACTTCAATCTATCTAACATTGGTCGCACTCTTTCTAACATTGGTCGCACTCTTTCTAACATTGGTCGCACTCTTTGATCGCGCCTATGAACTAGGGTAGAAGCATAGTCTCCTGTCCCTGGAAGTACGTCTCGTACAGCCTGTTGCTTCTCTTAGTGGCTGCCTTGTCGCATGTAATCCTCAGTCTATTGAACAGGGCAAACTCAAACATCGAGAAACTAATGACCTTGCCTCTGAGGTCAAAGTAGAGGGCATCGCCGTCGACTGGCCTAACAAGCCGACATAGCAATGCATCGATGATCTGTCCTGAGTACTGCACCTCTCGCAACTGGTACAGGAACCATAGGAAGGACTGCCGCATTATATCTCCGTGCTGATAATCGAGCAGCTCCAACACAAAAATAAAACTCTCAAAGCTACTATTCCAAATCAACTCTGCATCTAAATGATAGTTCATCTTGCAAAAATTTAAATACTAGAGCATTAAACAAGAGATAATAAAATAATACATAATCTCAAAAAATCAAGCGAACCGAATTGTAATTACCATACACAAAACATCGACGCTAATAAAAAAATAAATGAAGCACGAAAAATAAATTAAATGCAAATTAAAAATAATTAATTAAATACAAATTAATGACAACAAATAAAAAATGATAAATAAATTAAAGAAAAAAAAAATAAGAACATTAAAAAGTATTTTAAATTGAAAAAAAAATTATAATAAGAAAAAACAATTAAGGTATTTTTAAATTATTACGAAAAAATAATGAAAAAAATTAAAAATTAAACAAAATT
>CAIGRB010095389.1:13201-38968 GCA_903798255.1 Fraxinus quadrangulata | reverse complement strand
GGGTCTGGTTTTCGAGGCCGTGGAGACGGGTCTGGTTTTCGAGGCCGTGGAAGAGGAGGGGGGTTTCGTGGGAGAGGAAGAGGCAGAGGAAGAGGACGAGGGCGAGGGCGTCAGTGAACTTGACTAGAGTACTTGGAGAGGGATGGAAGTGTCTTCATACAATGTTACGGAGCCATGGGCGAATTTTTGACTTGTACACCAGCTGTACAATAAGAATATTTGAAGATAGTTTATGGTAATTAAAAATATTATTATTATTCATTATTATTGCAGGACAATTAATTGTAGAATCGAGTATTATAGTGAATGGAAAAACATCAACCTGTTATGTATTTTTTTACGTGCTTGATGAAAATGTGCTATGGAAATCACAGCCCATGTTTTGATTAAACATCAGAAGGCACTGTTAAACTACATAATAGTGGCATGATTCATTGTTCAAAGTTACATGATAATGAAATGACCAATATACTAAAGTCTCGGTTTGGTAAGGAATAAAATTCAATTTTTTATTAAAAATTAAAGTTAACAGTTAATTTTAATCACAAATTTTATAAAACTGACAACTTTTCAATTATACATTTTATCAATTTTTATCAAATTGTAACTAATAAAATTTAGGAGATGGTGCCACGCAGGGAAAATGCTTATCTTTTTATTCGGCACGGCAAGCATGCTTACAGTTAGGTGTGAGGTTTATTTTACAAAAGAGTTCACTAATGATATGATCATATGTAGATATTATCCCTAATGTCCTACTCATAGCGTGCGTGTATGTCAGTTGTTCGAGCTTATCAGCCTATGGTTATGCCTAACTGTGCTTTGCTTAACATAGGAGGTGCTTGTTTGGGAGAGGTTATTTGAATTGAAAAATAATTGACGATATCTTATTGAAAAGTGGGAAACAATTATGGTTAATGTGAAAATTTACTTTATTGGGATAATGGTCCTTTCAAAATACTGAACTTATGTGACTTTCACGTTCTTTTAAATTGATAAACCTCATGAAGATAATGAAAAGTTTTAAAACTCTAGTAACATAACAAAATTAATATATAATTAGACTAACTTTCATAGCAACACTTGAAATTGTTAATAAACCCAATTTAGAAGGCACTTAATGAATTTTTTTTTTTTTTTTTTGAAAGATTGAATGTAGCTACAAAAAGGAGAGGAAAAAAAAAAAAAGATCAACCTGTAAACTATAACTCCCAAATATATATTAAAAAAAAAGAAAAAGGAAAATCCTAGGCTATATATTACGAATCCGCCCCCAATTGATCCTACGTTGTCAGCTAACGAAGAGCCAATTCATATCTATCACTGTCCCATGCATCTCAAGTAAGGGACTTTCGTTTCGAGCAAGCGTAAAACCTTGCTTGTGTGATCCCAGCCATATAGGCAATGTGATTGCCTAGGCATATCCGACAAAATTTCTTTCGTTTCTTAATTTAATTCAACCTCTACTTAAAATGAAAATAGGGAACAAATTTTGACCTAACTCTTGGCTTATAAATACAATCATTTTTATTTCATTCAAGAAAAGTTTTAGAGATACAAAAACACATACTTTTTCACATAAATTATATACAATTATTTGGAGTATGAAGAACTATAAAAAGATACGAGAGAATTATTTGAGAATTATTGAAGAGATTCAAGATTTAAAGACTATCTTCCACATTCTTTCTACGCTTTAATTCTGGGTGTGGACTATCAATCTAATTTGTGTTTTTGTATATAATGTTCGGGTAGTTTTATAAATGTTGGGATAACGATTAAACTCCTATTATTATATTTTAGTGTTAGTTTCCATATTTTGGTTTTGAATGGTTGTTAGGATTTTAATGCATTTTCAATTATGCAGCTGATAATTGAACTGATTTGTGATTTCTTTTGACATTCGAGAAAATAAATAGAAATTATAGCACGGAATAACAATATTGTAAAGTTTGTTAGGAGATATAAATATACCGCTAATTCTTTGCACGATCTTATGAATGTTCATATGCTTCAATATATCTTCATGTACTTGCAACATCCTCCATAGAATATAGTGGGATCATATATAATGATAAATTAAATTCCACTCGAGAGAGATTATTAAGCTCTTATTTGACAACTATTATTTGAATTTTTTTTCCTACTTGCTCATTTTCAATCATACACTCACACAAAATATCTTTTACGTAAATCCAAACATTTTGTTCTATTTCTTAACCACACTTTCTCCTAAAAAATACTATTCAAACATCGTTTTGGCCAAATGATGATCATCAAACAGGGGCTAAATAAATCAGGAACATTGATCTTCAATTTTGAATAACTGCTGTCAAAATTATAAGATTGATATTGAAGCAAAAGAATATAAGGGTATTCGTAGTCTTGGTTCTTTTTGCTATTCGATTCCATAAACGCTTCTTAGTAGTTTAATAGCTTTATGCTTAGTTAGTTGTCAATTTAATTAGTCATAAACAAAATCACTCATTTTTTTTTTGTTATTTGTTCAGAGTTACTATTAATTGGAACCCAATTAAATATTTTGTTCTCGCGGGAGCAATTCTTTATTCACTTTATTATTTGATTATGATGCAGTACACTGCAAACTTCTAGCGATTGATAGTTGACTAGCCACAAGAGGTATTTAATGCACCATGGAATCGCTTGACCTGAAGTTAGACTCGACTTACAGTTGCATGTTCTACAGTGGATTAACAAATAGTGCAATTGTACAACATAATTGACAAATCTTTACTTATAATTCATTTCATTTGTTTTTAATTTACACAATTGTAGAAAAAGCTTATTGGTTGTTAACATTTAGCACTCTATTTTTATCCACACATCTTGTAGACCCTGAATTTACTTAATTTTATTTGTTCAATCATTATCCACACACTTCGTAATATCAAATAATATAATCTAATAAAAACTTTCCCAATCACGATCTAATTACTCCTTGGTTGCAAATGTGGTTAATGAATAATATGATATTTCAAATATTTGATCCAATAAGGGTATAAATTATTAACCTTACTAGATATTTTAATACTTGCAGCAAAAACAAAAGAATGGGAAAATGGATGGAAATTATTTTTGGTCGATGGAAAATGAAAAATATCTATTATTAACAATTTAACAAAAATGTTCGAAATGGCATGTGAAAAGTCTAAGTTGCCATTTTTGCTAAATGTCCACATTGAATGGCGGCCCACGTATCATCTACGATTAAGGTAGGAATAGTATCGTGCGTCCAAAATTTCAGGTACTATGGAGACATGTGGACATAGTGCCCAGGCCATTGGGTAACTTAGCTACTATGAGAAATTTTCAGCACTCTTCAGAAACTGAGTCTGCATACTTGAGATTATATATGTGCGCTTTGTTTTGATGACATCTTTCATTTGTATAACAAATGTGGTAGTTGAAAATTTATTTATGGATAACATCGTAGCATTGTGGATTCAGAACACTACATTTTAATATGTTCGTTTGATTTGTTTTAATTTGCTAAGTCTAATATCTGAATTTTTTGCAAGCAAAAAATCCTTGGAGTGCCTATCCAACAAAATCACTGAAAACATTATAGTAATGTCTCCCTCTCGAGGGAAATTCAATTGCAAAATTTTGATGATCATCGCATTCCATGTGTGATAGCATGTCACACCCACATGGATGCAGGCAAAACAAATCGACATTTGAAGTAGAAGGTAACTTGACAAATTCTTTCATTTTATTTCAAATTTAATCTTTTCAAAACTGTTTATGCTAAGAAATATATCTCGTATCATCTTCATTTTCAATTGAAATGTTGTCTCTGTTTAGAATTTAATTCGATTTTGTTGTGGTTTGTTTATGCATTTTGTCATATTTGAAACTCCCCCCATACGCCTTTTTTTAGTTCTTCTTTTGGATGTTAGGGTTCTTTCTTTTCAATAGCTATTGAAATTTGCTAAATCTCTTGTATAGTATATAGATTTATGTGGATTATAACCGACAGTTTGCACAATCCATTAATTGCCAAAATTCTGAATGTTAGCTGCTAATGTTTCTTTTTATCGTCTGATTTTCTGAGCGTTGAGGTGTGATTTTGTTGATACTTGATATTAGATGGCAGTAATTGGCTATAGTGATCAACATGTTAAAGACTACTCAATAAGCTCTCTACGTAGAGCATTCCATGATGGACTGTCTACCATGACAAGGCCCTCTACTTTTATGAGAGGCCATCTACTACGAGGCCCTCAACATCCATGCTGGGTAGTCAACCACTACAAGGCCCTCTACGGCCATGTTGGGTTATTGAACACTATGAGGTTCTCTATATTCATACTAGGTTGTTTACCATTATGAGGCGGATGATCACTATGAGGACCTCTACGTTCTATTAGGCCGTCTACCACTATGAGGCCCTCTACGTTCATTATGAGGCCCTCTATCTCTATGAGGCCAACACAATACTTAAACCATAAAAAAGTCATGAATTAGATGAGAACCGTTCAATGGTTATCATGGCACAACCATCCATGGATAGATGGAGGTCCTCCACTCAGAACATGGGGATGATGGGAGAAGCTATGTGGGACACGTGACACGATAACCACCCAATAGTTATAAGGCTCCAGTCACCTATAAATATTCCCAAGGCAAGACATGTATGTATCTGAAAAATTTAGGCTATCTAAATTCACACTATCTTTTCTTCCTAAGTTTACATTCCTGATTCCTTTAATAATTCTCATGCCGGAGGTATAATGGGAGGTAGAGAATCATAAGTGAAAGTCAAGTGACGATCAAAAACCCACTAATGAAAGCAAGTCAAAGAATGAGCGCGTAAACAAAGAGTACACTCAGGATTGGTCCATCAAGCAAAGGCGGGAGGAGGTTAAGGCTTTCACCCCTTTAAACACTCCGTGTACAAAGTTGTTGATGAAAATACGAGACATGAAAGAGCTCGAATGGCCAAAGTCGATGTCGATGCCATCCAACAAAAGAAATCAGAGCAAGTATTGTCATTTCCATAAGGATCATGGACATGATAGTGAAGATTGCATGGAGCTAAAGGAGAAGATCGAACGCCTTCTAAGATGGGGACTCTTGAACAAATATGTAAGAAAAGACAGAGGCAAGCAAAATATTGAAGATCGTCCCCTCATCTAGAGCCAAAGTGATAAACATGATCACTACCTGAATAGTAGCAGACGGAGACTCGAATTCAGCTAGGAAGAGCCATGCATGCTATGTTGGGATCTGCTCTATCTAGAAGAAGGCAAGGTTCAATCAGAGCATCACTTTCGGTGAAGAAGACTTAATTGGCATAGTGTGTCCCTATGATGATGCATTTGTAGTTGTGGGCGACATAGAAGATTTTGATGTCAAGAGGGTACTGGTCGACAAAGGAAGTGCAGCAAATGTTCTCACATAGTGAAAAGCTTTGATAGGTTTAATTTGTACATTATATTATTTATTTTTTCTTGTTTGCTAATATTATCCTGAATAACAAAATATCATGCGGGTAAATAGAAATAAGGGGAATTAGCATAAAATTTCCCAATAAGTGGTATCAAAGAATCAGGTGGTTCGGAGTATTGGAGCAACAAAAAAACATGTTGTTGAAATAAGAATCAATTTTGGCTTGTGGCAAGTACATGTCAGGGATTTATTGATTCAAGCCGGACTGTACAAGGCTTTGAAAGGAAAACCAACCCAGAGTTCTGGCAAGGAAGCTGAATCCAGTATGAACGATGATGATTGAGAGGAATTGGATTTGAAGGCTGTAAGAACGATACGTTTCTGTCTAGCTAAAAATGTACTTGCAAATATTCATGGGATATCTGCTATTAAGGAACTATGGGAAAAGCTAGAAGAACTATATCAAACGAAGAGCCTCTCAAATCGATTGCACCTGAAGGAGCAATTTCGTTTATTACGCATGGAGGTAGGTACAAAAATCTCAGACCATCTGAGTGCTCTCAACATGATTGTTTCAGAACTTGAGGCTATTGGAGTAAAGATAGATGATTAGAATAAGGCACTACGTCTTATCTGGTCTCTTCTGTCTACCTATGAACATATCAAGCCACTCTTGATGTATGGGAAAGAAACTGTGAGTTTCGCATAAATGGCAAGCAAATTGTTCTCAAAAGAAAGAAGATTAGGAGGATAGAATATTCTTTCTGACAATGCGGCGCTTATGACTGAAAAGGGAAAGAGAGCCAACTCCATGAGGAAGAAAGTAACTTGTTGGAACTGTGGTCAAACTGGTCACGTGAAGAGAAATTGTCCTAAAAGTAGAGCAGGGTCAGCTAACTATTTGGGGTTGGACAATGAGTCTCTCCTAGCAGAGTTGGACGCACTTGTGGTGCTGTAAAGTAAGATGGGAACATCCTCATGGCATGTCGCCAGTTGCCATGATTGAGGATGTGTTCTTACTAGCGCGAGACAGTTTATCTACACATAGCATTAACTGACATTTGATGCAAGGTGCGTAGGTATGTGGTGGTATTGTAGTGTCAATGGCTGATGAGCTCTCTGGGAAAGTCGGTAGGAGAATTGCACTATAACTATCAGCAAGGTTGTTTCGACATGTAGCCGATGAAATGCTCAGAGTTTGTGGATAATTATGAGTGGTTATACTCATATGGTGGAGTATGGGACTGTTAAAGTGTGTCAAAGGCTTACCTGTTTTTCCAAAGTATTGTGATTAAAAGTTGTAGAAGAGATGATAATATTTTGAGCCGTTTTCGACAATGTGGAGATTGTTAGGTGATTGCCTCAAAAGTCAAAGTTGGAGGACTTCTATTGCAAATAATAAAAGGTAATTATTGATCCTATAATAGTGGATGTATTCCATATTTTTAGGGTTGTGATCTGTGAGAGAGAGAAAAAAAGAGAGGCTACTGTGAGAAAAATAGAGGCTGAAATTCACAGAAACTGTTGATGTTTTTCTTCACCTTTTATTGGACTGTTGTTGCATGGAAATAGGAATAAAACTGTGGCTGCTGGGAGTAAAATTCAAAAATTAAAGTTTTGAGAAGTCAACAATTGCTGCTATCTTGTGTTGGTGAGTCTCGAGAGAAAGAAATTGAGTATATATATATATATATATATATATATATATCCAATCGGCACAGCTTCTAAGGAACAAAAGGTAGTTGGTGTTTGGCAAAGGAGATTTGGCTGCTAATTTGTTTTTCTATAATACTTTGGGGATTGGATTGGTTAGTGAATCTATATGATTGTAAAAATTTTGCATATAGTGAAAAGCTTTGACAGTCCGTTTAATTTGTATGTTATATTCTTTATTTTTCCTTATTTGTTAATATTCTCCTAAACAACAAAAGATCTTGAGGGTAAATAGAAATAAAGGGAATTGGTGTAAAATTTCCCAACAAACTAAACCTCCAAAACACTTTCAAATCCATTTCTCTCCATAACCGTATTCATAGCTGCTTTTGGAAGAACAAGAGTTTCCCAAGTTTGTTGGGTTTTTTCCATTGAATTACAGCATCCAGGCCACATTCTGGGTTGAACGTTCCATGGATCTCTCCAATCTTTGTAGGCGTTCCATGGATCTCTCTTCCCTTTTTTATTTCAATCTTCTAACTAACTTTTCCTTCCTCTAATAGATTGTTGTAGCCTCTTAACAGATTTTAGTTGTGTTGACATATGGTTAATTATAACTTTAAAGTTTTAATTATAATAGACAAGTTATTATTGTTTACTAACAATTGAATTTAAGGTGATTATAGTCTTCAAAGCATCCAATGATAAACTAATTGATTGTTGTCAAAAGATCTTAAAAGAAAGATGCCTAAAAAATATCAAGATTAAGAGTTTAAGATCCAACGTCAATGAAAGATAAAGAAGAGAGTCTGAGGGTTAAACTTCGAAATAAGATCAAAAACTTGATTTTTTAGTTCAAATGTAAATGTACTAATACTTTTATCTTTAGCAATGAATTATAAAAGCTCACAAGTTATTTTGTGCACTAAAAGATATTTTAATTATCACTGGCATAAAATATTTTGATTAAAAGTAAAATTGATTTTCAAAATAATGTTTGAACTCGAATCATATTTTAAAAACATCATTTACCTTGAAAACTAGTTAAAAACACCTTCCAAAAGTCTATATTTGTCAAAATATTCATATCAGATCAAACGGGGTCAAAATGGGTCAGACGTCCAGTATAAGCATGAGGACATCCGGATGCTCATCCGTTTGGTCGTCCGGATTTCCAAAATTTTTCGCAAAATTGTGAGCTATATAAACACCCTTACTCTTTCCATTCTTTAACAAGAGTTTCAAATGTATCAAAGTGATATATATTTTGAGAGAGTTCTTTGAACTTACATTTGCAATTTATTTAATTTATTTTTTCATATAAAAAACTTTAGTTGTTGAATCAAACTTCTTAAATTACAATCGTCATCAAAACTTTTCATCTCTTTTCTACCTAACTTATTTCTATCATTCATAAAAGAGATATATTTTGAAAACAAAAAATCTTTGAACTAACATTACATCTAATTATTCTACTTCTTTGTATCAAATTTTTGATTGAATGAATTAAACTTAAAAAAATCATTATATTTATCAAAGTTTCTTATCTCTCTTTTGGTACTTTATTATCGCTGCCACTCATTAAAAAAAAGACATATTTTGAGAATATTTTTAAATTTAAATTGCATATAATTCTTCTTCAAAATCTCATTGAAAAACTTTGATTGATTGAATCTAATTTTTAATTATCATACTCATCAAAGTATTCATCTAATACTTGAGCTATCATTTATTTTAATCATTGAAGTATTAGACTCTCTTAGTACTTAATTCATTTGTATCATTTATCAAGAGAAGAGTTTCATTGTAAAATCATTTTGTTATACTTGTGGGTTAATATTGTGGGTCATGTTGAAGTCCCGTAAAGGTTAATAGTATGGGTCATATTGAGGCCCCATAAAACTCAATAGTGTTGGTTACATTGAGGTCTCGTAAAACTCAATATTATATAAGGATCGGTGCTCCTTCTTTGTAACTCATCGAAGCGTTGTAAAAGGTTGAATTGCGCCATAAATCAATCAATATAGTGAAAAAGGTCTTACTGTTTTCAGAGAGCTTGTAACGGAAGATGTAAATCATTACTTTGTATCGAACCTACACAATTATATCATTTGCATTATCTCTTTCCTTTTACTTATCGCTTTCATATTTGAGCTTTATTATTTGAATTAATCTATCTAGTCTTTACTTACTTAAATTTAGATTAATTCTTTGAAAAAGTTTTAAAAATCAGTTCACCCCATCTTGGCTAGTTATTGGGTTATTCGAATGTTATTGATAAGTGCACTTTATACACTTATTTTGATCACGAAACATGGACAATTATTGATAAATATGTTGGAATATAGCTTAATTCTATGTAATTTGTGTTTTACAAGACAACATTGATTAATGTGGCGGAAATTAAGAGAAACAAAGGAAAAATGACTAAAATCAAAGAAAATTAAAGTTTAGGGACTAAGATGAAAATAATCCATTTGATGCAAGGAAAGTAACTTAGTTTAGTCGTAAAGGTTGAATCAATCAAAAATATAGGAGAATCTCAACTTGTTGATGTGTGAACTTGTAATAGTAAGATCTATCCAAACTAAGAGAAGGTAATGAATAGAATTAAATAAGTCAACTTAGAATGCGCCCCAAAAAATTGAGTGAAAAAAATAAGTTTGGAGGTGTGTGCATCTTTCGAGCGAAGTAAGAAAATGTTTGACTACTATGTGTCAGGTATAGAGCCAATCATGAGCTTGATATGTTTACATAAGTTTACACACACATACGTGTGTCGAGTTATGCATATAATCGGTGGATATTGATTTGATTATTGCACTGTTGTTGTTCATTTTGTTAATTACTAAATTCCAATTTTGAGATACTGCAAGTTGTTAAACCATGTTTTATGTGGAGTAAAGTTACAGTTTTGTTTGAAGACAAATAATAGTTCAAGTTTGAAAAAGTTGATAAATGCGTTTTACACACTTATTTTGATCACAAAATATGGAGAATTATTGATAAATATGTTGGAATATAGCTTAATTATATGTAATTTATGTTTTACAGGACAACATTGATGAATGTGGTGGAAATTAGGAAAAATAAGGAAAAAAATGACTAAAACGAAAGACAATCAAAGTTCAAGAACCAAGATGGAAATAATTGAAAGATGACCCGGAAGAGGAAATGAAGATGTGAAGGTGTCGAAGACAAATTGAGCAAATGAATGAAACATTGGAAGAAGAAGAAGTGGGAAAAGAGGTCGAGAAATGCGAAATGGAGTTCGATGGCCAAAATGCAAGATTTGAAAGTTGTTAATGTTATGCGGTCGCATAGCATAAATACCTATGCGGTCATATAGGTGGCTTTAGGAAATTCCAAGGCCACATTGAATGATCTATGCGGCTATGGGGAAATGAACTATGCAGTCGCATAGTTTACCTCCGACAGGAAATTTCTGGTTTTCTTGTACGCTTGAAATTCTTATGGAAACAAAATCTTGGGACACTATTTAAACCCTAGAGCATCCAGATGCAAGAAGAGACATTCGAAGAGACTTTTGAAGCAGAGAACAGGCCACGAACCCGAAAATCGAAGTCAAGAACACAGGAATAAATTCAAAAATTATATTATGTGATGTCGATTCTTCAATATTCTTTTTGTTTTCTTCTTCATAACATGCTAGACTAATTTTCTTTGTATTAGAAGAACGATAGACCATGTAATGTGAGTTTTAATCTTTAGTTTTATATGTTTGACATTATAAACACGTTTTTGGATATTGAACAATTCATATAATTTTCTTTTCTCCACAATTATTGTGTATAGTAGTTGTATGAATTTGGTGACTTATTTTATGCATTCGAAAGAAGGAAAATAGGTTCAACATTTATAAATTATCTTAAGGTTCGATAAAAGATAAAAATATACTGCTATACCTTATGTGAATCTTTAAGTGCTTATAAAAACTCAGGCATTCTTGTATGCTCACATCCGTCATATGGATATAGTAAGGTCATATATGAGAATATGTTTGACATTACTCGAGAGAGTATGTTCAATAATTTAGGAATATTGATTCGTGAATATTTCACCGTGTTGTCAAAGTGTAAAATTAAGTTTAAAACGAATTATTACATAGGAATTTGTGATCCTAGTACATTCATCATAAATTAAAATACTCCAACTTATATTTAATGCCGTTTGTATTTAATTTTTTTAAATCATTTATAATTGCATACTTAATATTATTTTATTTATAACTTNGCATCCAGATGCAAGAAGAGACATTCGAAGAGACTTTTGAAGCAGAGAACAGGCCACGAACCCGAAAATCGAAGTCAAGAACACAGGAATAAATTCAAAAATTATATTATGTGATGTCGATTCTTCAATATTCTTTTTGTTTTCTTCTTCATAACATGCTAGACTAATTTTCTTTGTATTAGAAGAACGATAGACCATGTAATGTGAGTTTTAATCTTTAGTTTTATATGTTTGACATTATAAACACGTTTTTGGATATTGAACAATTCATATAATTTTCTTTTCTCCACAATTATTGTGTATAGTAGTTGTATGAATTTGGTGACTTATTTTATGCATTCGAAAGAAGGAAAATAGGTTCAACATTTATAAATTATCTTAAGGTTCGATAAAAGATAAAAATATACTGCTATACCTTATGTGAATCTTTAAGTGCTTATAAAAACTCAGGCATTCTTGTATGCTCACATCCGTCATATGGATATAGTAAGGTCATATATGAGAATATGTTTGACATTACTCGAGAGAGTATGTTCAATAATTTAGGAATATTGATTCGTGAATATTTCACCGTGTTGTCAAAGTGTAAAATTAAGTTTAAAACGAATTATTACATAGGAATTTGTGATCCTAGTACATTCATCATAAATTAAAATACTCCAACTTATATTTAATGCCGTTTGTATTTAATTTTTTTAAATCATTTATAATTGCATACTTAATATTATTTTATTTATAACTTCATCAAAACAAACATGCCATTTTATTTTATTTTCGATTAAGGTCAAAGTAATAGGAATTGAGCTAATCAATCTTTGTGGGACGATACTCGAACTCAAAAAATTTATTTTATTACTTGTTAACGAATTGTACACTTGCGGTGGTTTTTATTCGAAATATATTTTCGTGAACAGTTATCGAAGTAAGGTGCTCATTTTTAAAGATTTAACAATCTTGAGTAATGGCTAACCACAATTATCAAAACATTGAAGAGCATTCTACAAATCGTCGTCCATTTTTTAAGAAACAAATTATAATTATTGCAAACCTAGGATGATGATTAATGATCAATCTATAGATGATAATGTTTGTAAAATTATAGAATTTGGTCCACATGTGCCTAAAATGTTATTAATAAGGATAATAAACCAAATTGAATAAACCTAGAGAGGAATATGATGAAAACCATAAAAGATAATTATCTTTAAACACAAGAGCCAAAAAATCTACTTTATTGTAGTTTACATATAAATAAATTTAATCGTATTAGTACTTGTGATTCCACATATAATATTTGGTATTTCACTCATATTGGCACTAGCAAAATGAAAGAAGGTAAGATAAATTTCTTAGTTAAAGATTTTAAAAAAAATTTCATGAAGCAAAATGAATCAATTGTTGATAGGATCACTCGTTTTAACGATATTATTAATGCTCTTAAAGGATTTGATAGAAAATTTACTAACGGTGAATTTGTGAGCAAAATGTTTAGGTCTCTTTCAGAGAATTTGAGCTCATTGAAATTGTTGCTAGAAAACACCAAAGATATCAGCACATATCCATTGGAAGAGCTCTATGGAACATTAATAATATACGAGTTAAATCGTGATAGAAAACACGAAAGATATCAGCACATATCCATTGGAATAGCTCTATGGAACATTGATAACATATGAGTTAAATCGCACCGAGACAAAGGAGAAAACAACGAAAAACAAGGAAGAGAAAATGCACCAAATTGCTTTAAAATTCATAATTGATGAAGGCACTTCAAGCGAAAATATAAATGAAAAGAAGTTGATGATCTAATTCTTCTTGTTAAGAAATAGAAATGTCTATTCCAAAAGGAAGAAGAAAATGGTAAAAAAAGAATAGATTTGTATTAAAGAAAAGCACTCCAAGTAACATGAGGTGAAAATGATGATAATGACCATGAAGAATATGAAAGTTAAGAGGAAATTGTCAAAATGTGCTTCATGACTATTGAAAATGAGATAAAGGAAAATTGTTTATATGATGAATTATTTATCTCTTATGACAAAATTCTTGAAATTTTTGAGAAACTTGCTCTAAATCATTCTATTCTCAAAAAGAAAAATTCTTTATTAGAAAATTAGATAAATAAACTTTTGGAAACTCAAACTAATTTTGAAAAGAAAAAGTCAATTATAATTATTTAATTAAAGAAAATTCCTCTTTACAAGAATTTTTTTTAGATTTGACTCAATTTTTTTACAAATTTACTCAAGGTAAGAAAATTTTTGATTTAATATTTGGTGAACAAAAGTGAATTTTTGATAAATGAGGAATTGGATACAAAAACAATTTTTAAAACAAAAATCTCTTAAAAATTTCTTTATTAAAGCATCTATTTCCTCTAATCCAAATATCACATGTGGTTTTTGCAATAGAAATTGGCTTGTAACTTTTAATTATTCAATAAAAAATAGGTTGTACTTTGAGGATAACTACAACTAGATTCAAAGTCCACTAATACTAACTATGGGTACCAAACAATAAAAATTGAATTATTTTTGTAGGTACCAAAAAAAAAAAGCAAATGATTCTTGGATGGTGGATACTCAAAGCACATGATCAGAAATCAATCTTTGTTATCAAACTTAAAAAAGAAGAATGGTGACAAGTTAGTTTTCGAGATAATGTCAAAAGAAAAAAATATCATTGACATTGAAAATATTGGTTTGGAGATTCCTTTTGAGCAAATGAATATTCAAAATCAAAACAAGGAAGATCCAGAATATATTGAAAATCAAGATGAGGATGAAGCAAATCTACAACAAGATGAAGAAGAATCTTCCGAAGTACAAAGTGATCAATCTCTATCTACACAATGGAGACAAATAAAATATATCATGGACATACTCAATAAGTTTGAAATGAAAGAGTTGAATTCAATGAACAATCTAATGAGCTCATCAACCAAATTGGACAAAGATGATCAATGTACTTCCATAGTATTACAAAATATCGAGGTGTAATCAGATCTCTCATTTATTTAATCGCAAGTAGATTTGATATTATGTTTAGTGTGTGTTTTTGTGCAAGATTTCAATCAAATTCTAATGAATCATACCTTAGTGTGGCAAAATGAATTTTTGAGATCTTAGTGGCACTAAGATATTATGTCTATAGTATCCTAAATGCATCCAAAAAGGGGTATATTGTATTAGAATTTGTGGATACGAAAAATCAATTAGCTGACATTCTCACTAAACCTCTAACACTTTATAGATTTTCATCCAATCGAAAATGTTTGGAAATTATCGATGAATTTGAAATATGTAGCTAAATTGAATTTATTATAAATGTTCTCATATGATTGATTCTTTGTGCATCATTGGTCGAAATTTATATAAATTTTACCCAAACAATTATACTTTTATTGTTTCATCACTCATGCTTTGATTAGTATTTTAATGTAAATGTGATAATTATCCTCTTGTTTAAACTTGCATATATTTGACATCATGTATTTAATTGAGGGGGAATATATTACTATCATCTATGGTTGATTTAAAGTTTTGATCTTATATACCATACTATTCATCTTCTTGTTTAAACTTGCATATATTTGACATCTTGTGCTTAATTGAGGGGGAATATTATTATTTTTTATGATTGATTTAAAGTTTTGATCTTATATACCATACTCTTACTCATACGTGTTACCTTTTACTTATACCAAAGGGAAATTTTGAATAAGATAGATTTGACAAGTATTGAAAATGGAAGATGAGTGAGATAATATGTTTTGAATGATTAAATGATATACTTTGAAACATCTACTATTTGATATGTTTTAAATGGATAACAATTGGTTTGAAAAAAATAGGAGAAATAAATGTGAGATCTTTATTCCTTATTCTCTGTTGATATTATTTTGTAAATCATTTTGTTTGTCATAATAAAAAAATGGAAAAATTCCTGACATATGGTTGATTATAACATTAAAGTTTTTATTATAAACTTCTTGAATTACATTTTTTATCAAAGTTGTTCATCTCTTTTTTGTACGTAACTTATTTCTATCATTCATAAAATAGAGATATATTTTGAAGAAAATTTTTGAACTTACATTGTATCTAATTATTCTACTTTTTTATATCAAAACATTGATTGAATGAATCAAACTTGAAAAATCATTATATTCATCAAAATTCTTATTTCTCTCTTGGTACTTAATTTATTGCTCACTAAAAAAGAGACATATTTTGAGAAGATTTATTTTAACTTAAATTGCATTTAATTCTTCTTCATCTTCTTATTGAAAAAATTTGATCGATTGAATCTAATTTTTAATTACCATAACATCAAAGTTTTCATCTAACACTCGTTTATTGAAGTGTTAGCCTTTCTTAATACTTAATTCGTTTGTATCATTTATAAACAGAGGAGTCTCATTGTAAAATTATTTTGTTATACTTGAGAGTCATATTGAGGTCCAATAAAACTCAATAGTGTGTGTCATATTGACGTCCCATAAAATTCAATAGTGTGGGTCATATTGAGGTCTTGTAAAGCTCAAATATTATAAAAGATTGGTGTTTCTTGTTTGTAAGTCATCGAAAGCCCTGTGAAGAGTTGGATTACACCATAAGTAAATCAATATAGTGAAAATATCTTGTTCATGTTAGAGGGCTTTGTAACAGATGACGTAAATCATTATTTTGGATCGAATCTCCACAATTATATCACTTGCATCATCTCTTCCCTTTTACTTATCACTTTCATATTTGTTCTTATTATCTGAATTAATTTACTTACTCTTTACTTACTTAAATTTAGATTAATTTTTTGAAAAAAAATTTTAAAAACCAATTTACCGTCTCTTGGTTAGTTATTTTTTGGCTATCAAGTTGTACCTAATTATTGTCAGATTGTTATCTTGTCTTCGTTGCCCTTCTAGAATATACATATCGACTGTGGCTTATCAGAGGGATGATTGTCCCTACAAGAGAATTCGTCTCTGAATAAGCAAGCTCAATAGCCTAGGAGAGATTAGGCGAGACGACCTCCTAGAGAAAACCCCATCGCCTAGGAAGGATCAAAATAGAAAAAGTTCCGAAAATGGGCGAAGACAAAGAAGAGACTCTTCAGTTGATGTAGACAATGTATCCATCCAAGAGATAGATACAATCATTAGGGGTCCATATGTAGGAGGCGAGACCCGAAATGCTCAAATGAACTATGCAAGGTAAGCTAAAGACCCCCATGAGAAGAACACCTCTTTCATCACTAATAGAGATCTCTATTGCTACAATGTGATGTCATTCAAGTTGAAAAATGCTGGAGCAACCTACTAAAGGTTTGTCAACAAGATATTTATCGACTTCATTGGCAAACCATAAAGGTTTACTTAGATGACATGCTTGTGAAGAGTTTCAAAACAAAAGACCATGTCAAGCAACTGGATGTTAGTTTTCAAATTCTAAGGAGGTACAAAATGAGGTTAACCCCCTTAAGTACACGTTTGGTCAGGCTTCAAAAAAGTTCGTAGGTTACATGGTCAGCTAAAGAGGTATTGAGGCCAACCCTGAAAAGATCAAGACCCTGATACAGATGAGGCCCCCTCAAAAACCCAAGAGGCACACAGCCTCACCGAGCGTGTGACAGTCCCGAATCACTTCGTCTCAAAAGCCATAAATAAATGCCTTCATTTCTTAAAAGTTCTTAAAGGGATAAATAAGTTCCAATCGAATGAGAAGTGCGAAAAAACTTTTCCAGGGAATGAAGAAGTACCTAGAACAAGCTTCATCTTATTTCTAAACCAAAAGATTGATGAGTCCCTACTACTATACCTAGCCATATCTGAAGAGGCCATCAGCTCAGTTCTTATAAGAGAAAAAAATAATGCGGTATAGCTCAAACTAAGTTTAAGTTTGCACAAATTCCAAACCTTGAAAATACCCATGCTGATGCACTATCCAAGCTGGCCAACAACAAGGATTTCTAACTGCTGAAGATAGTGCTAATTGAGCAGCTCGCTAGCCTTGTATATCAAAGATGGAAGAAATTATGTGGATTGAATGAACCATATCACAGATGCAACCAACAATAGTCTTTCTCAAGGACTTGGCCCTATCTAACAATAAGGATGAAATTTATAAGCTAAGAAGAAAATTTTCACACTTCATCTTCCAGATGTCATGTTATACAAAAGTAGCTTCTCTTTGCTCCTCTTTCGAAGCGCGCAAAGAGAAAATGCGACATACGTCATTCAAGAAATTCATGAAAATGTATGTGGTAACCATATCTGATAACCTGTACTCACACAAAATTCTTTTTGGCAAAGGTATTACTGGCATGCCTTGAAAAATGATGCATCTCAATTTGGGCAAAAGCATGACAATTGCCAACGCTTTTCAACTTTCAAGAACGACCATCCCAAGGGCTTACAATGATTTTCAGCCTTTTGCCATTTGCTAAGTAGGAGATTGACCCCATATTCCCCCTAACAAAAGAAAGAGACAGCGCAAACTACACAATTTTTGCCGTTGACTACTTCACAAAGTGGTAGAGACCGAACCTCTGGCCAAGATCACAAAAGGTAACACTTCCAAATTCCTTTGGAAGAACATCATATGTTGGTTTGGCATTCCTTACTCAATCATATCAGATAATGGATGGCAATTTGATAATATAAAGGTCAAGAACCTGTGTAAAGAACAACGAATTAAGAAACACTTCTTAACACCTTACTACCCTTAAGCATACAGTTTGTCAAAGCTGTCAATAAAACCATCAAGCATACCCTAAAAATGAAGCTTGATGCCTCTAAGAAAAGCATAGGTTGATGAGCTCCCACAAGTGTTATAGGCTACCGCACAAGCCAAACTGTCACGGGAGAAACCTCTTTCTCCATGGCCTACAGAGTTGAAGCTATGAGTCCGGTTGGAGTAGGACTGCCCCCTCACCTCGTTGTTTCCACCTTAATGAAATATCCAACTACAAGCTGATGAGGTGCAAACTTGACTTCCTTGAAAAAATAAGGGATGATTCATAAGTAAGATTTGCTCCTACCAGCGAAAGATGACCCGCTATTGCAATGCTGAAGTGAAGAAGAGTTTATTTTGCATTTGTGATCTTGTGTTGATAAAGGTCTTCCTCACTTTGAAAGAACTAGGAGTGTGAACATTAGGCCCCAATTGGAAGGGACCCTATTGCATCAAAGATGAACTATGACCCGGTATGCACAAAATTGAAGACCTGAATGGCAAAGTACGACCTCATCCATAGAACATAGAATACCTAAAAAGATACTATCAGTGAGCAAGGCTCACCTACTCAGCTAGATGGCCTTTCTAGCTCAAGTAAATATATTTTATTTAATGCAATGGATTTTTATTACCAAATACTCTCTCTTCATCACAATGCCTTCTATGGATTGACCATTCACCATGGAAGAAGCCCTTGGCACAAATGAGCCATCCCATGTAAAGAAGTTTGTCTACTTCGAAAAGAGAGGTAAGAAGCACCCCAAAGGGGTCCTACCTCAGATACCTACGAAGATAGGGCCTTCATAGATTAACCATCCACAACGAAAGATGTCCTTGACATGGTTGAGCCATCCCATGCAAGAAAGTTTGTCCACTTCAAAAAGAGAGGTAAGAAGCACCCTAAAGAGGACCCACCTCGGATACCTACGAAGATGATGCCCTCCATGGATGAATCATCTACCCTTGAAGAAGCTTTTGACATGGATGAGCCATCCCATGTAAATAAGTATCCTTATCACCTCGATAGAAGACGAGTGATGCATCCCAAAAGGGGCCACCTTAAAACACAATTTAACTACACTGATCGAGGCATCAACACTTCCCAATTTTAGTTACAAGGGTCTGAGGTGACATGCTCAATCCGAACTAAAACCATTTGAGTCCCAACATACTAAAATATATGAGGTGTCAAAACTTGTTTAAATTTGTAAGTTTCATTATCATGGTCTGAAGTAAAGTAATTAATTAAAGTTGAAGTATTCAATTGAGGTTAGTTTATTTTTTGGGTGAAGGGTGCTATTAGTCAATACGTAGTGATAATTCCAAAGTAAAGATACTTAAGTCTCAAATCTTGACAAAATAAATATTTTATTACTTGAAAGAGAAGTGTATAAAAGATAAAGGCCAAAGCTATTACAAAATGAGACTAAGGCACACTCTCTAATTGTCTCTTCATTCACACTTGCTTCGCCCTCTAGAGCCTCTGTCTGAGCCTCACTGACATCAACCTCCACATCAGGTCAATCCCTTGTTGGCCCACCGAACTCTTTTTGCAGCAAAGTAATATCCAACTCAGGGAGGACCTCCCTAATGCGAGCCATCATCTCTTGGTAATTCCAAGGTGCCTAAAATTGGCGATGTTATTGCTCTTTTTTTCTTTTCTTTTTTTATCAAAGTTTTCAATGAAATTTTTGACCCCCACTTCGCCAATGGTGGCCACCTCAGCCTTCAAATATTCGATCTCTTCCTTCTAGGCCTTGATATACTGTCTCGACTCAGCTCTTTCTTTGTTGGATTCCTCCAGGCCATTGACGACAAGACACTGATGCTTTTTAGCATGGTCGAGTGTCATTGTTAAGGTAGCCACTTAGGACTCCCCCTCATATAGTTCTTTCTTCATTTGGGGCGACCTTGAACTCAGCCTTTTGGAGCTTATTTTCATCCTTCGTCCATTTCAAATTAGACTTCCCCTTCTCTGCTCTAGCCCTTCTCAACTTTTCCCTTTAGTTGCAGGCAACATCGATGCAATAAGCCAACTCCATATTGTACTCTTCAGGTCTACCAAGACCTTGTGCCACGTCGATGCTCAAGGCCCTAGCCACGTATGCATTGTTTGCCTTTAACAGATCCTCAACCTCACACGAGGTGACATGGTCTTACCATTCTTCAATCCAATACTTATTGTGGACAATGGAAGTCGAAGTAGTCTTTGGTGGTAACATCTTGTGCATTTTCACCTCTAACTCCTCACAGTTCCTAGAAAATCTTAAACCTTTTTGGAATGAGGTAGATTGGAAAAATTTTTGCCTCTGGATTGAAGAGGTGGAGCTGATTTTTTCTTCTTTTGGAGCTCGGAGCAAGATGGAGGCAACTTCTTCTTAACAATCACTCAGATGGAAATTTCAGCAGTGGATGGAGCAGGGTAAGGTTAGGCCACAGTGGGACAAAGGAAAACACTCTAAATGGGCCAATTTTTTTGTGCTTTTCTTCAAAGGCGAATCCTCTTCTTCGTGCTCCTCATCGTCATTAAGAGGCCGCCTCTTACTTGCATTAACGAACTGTTCACTTTGTCTCTTGTAGGTAGCAGAAGTGGTCTTCAATGTACGCGCATGAACGATATCCCACCGGTTTGAGCTGATCTCACACCTTGGAAACGATTCTACGAACATAAATAAAAATGGTTAAATATTGATAACAAAAGAAAGAAGGGACAACAATTTGGCATAAGTCCCCAATTACGTTTGATAATGTTAACCTTTCGTCTTCTTACCTTACCTAAAGGCTTTTGGGATATAAATATAGTGAAAAATAGAAAAATGCATATCTACCCCAATGTTGAACTTCCTCTAAAGCATCCACGACCAAACTATCTAACTCCATGGATTCAAGTTAAGTTGGATCGGAGCTAGTCCATAGAATCTAAGAACTAAAAGCAAAAAGCATGTAGTGGCAGTCTGAGGTCGGCCTTGAAGAAGTGACCAGATGAGATGAAGGAAAAGAAAGCTCCAGCAGCATGTGCTTCGAAAGTTAGGCTTGGAGCTATATCTCCAAGTCTCAGTCTAGACGCTCTAACTGATGGCAAGAATTTCATCCTTTGCGATGAGGGGCGTTTAGCCTCCAGAGCATGTGCTATTAGATTTTCACCGATCCACGATAAGTTGTTATCAACCCACTCTAGAGGTTTGTATAGGAGGATGGGATAACCTCTATATGTTTTTCCCTGACCTAGTAGTACTATTGATATCTCAAAAGAAAGAACAGTGAGTTTGGATGATATGTCAAACACGATCAAGGGCTTGAATAAGTCAGTGCATCCCTAACGCATGTACTGGCACGTGAACTCAAACCAATGTAATCGTTTACAATCATTAGTAATTATAACCTAGGCGATGTGTATCTTGAAAGTAGGCGATGCCTTAGCTAGTCTTTTTGGAAATAAGCAATATATTTCAAATCATTGGCATGAGACCCAAAATAGTATCTCATCAACTCAAAGGTGTGTAGTCAACTTTGCTCCAACATTCAAATTTCTAGCTTGCTTCGCCTTTGCCAACCAACTTTTTTCAAGTTAAATATCTTTCAAAACCTTGTCCTCAACCAACGACCCCACCTCTATCACCAGGTTTTATCAAAGCTACATATCTTTTAGAGCTTCATCCTCAAACAAGGACCTCGCCTCTACCGCCAGCTTTCATAAAAGCTACATATCTTTTGGAACCTCGTCCTCAAGCAAGATCTTGACTCTACCACCACCTTTCACCAAAGCTACATGTCTTCTTAAGCCATGTCCCTCGCCTGTGCCACCAGCTTTCACCAAAGGTGCATATCTTCCTGAGTCTTTTTTTCATATAAGGACCTCAACTCTATATCGCTTCTATAAGCTACCACACAGTATTTAATTTTACTTCACCTCAAATTTCACGCATTATATAAATATCCATGTTTGGACTTGGGAGACAATTGTGTTGTGTACAAACAAATTCTCACCCAGTAAAACAAATCTCTATGCCAAGTCTTCACCTTGACAAGTAATTCAATTCTACCCTACACTGAAAGTCCACACATTATATGAACATTCATAGATGAACTTAGGGTTTATTGTTATGCAAGTCAATCAGGCCTATACTCCACGTTATCCTCTGCCTGGTCGAGGTACAACACATAAGGTAGTCGTGGTGATGAACTACTAATGTCGATGTGCCATGTAGAGGCCGACCTCCATAATCTAGACGACGTTTCTCGAGGTGCATTTCTTCTTAGCACAGAAAGGAATACTGTGCGACATTAGTCTGCTCCGCTAGACTACCTTTTGCCTTTTCTCGNGGTACAACACATAAGGTAGTCGTGGTGATGAACTACTAATGTCGATGTGCCATGTAGAGGCCGACCTCCATAATCTAGACGACGTTTCACGAGGTGCATTTCTTCTTAACACAGAAAGGAACACTGTGCGACAGTAGTCTGCTCCGCTAGACTACCTTTTGCCTTTTCTCGATCTTCTCGGGACAAAAGAGATTTTGATTACAAATAATAGAAAGCTTGAAACACAATTGAAATGAAATTGATCATTGAATACTGAAAGCAAGAAATTACAATTGACGAAAGTAGGAAATTAGAATTGGCTAGTGCAGAGGGCGAACAGTAGAAATCTTGAAAAATTATTTGAAAGACTAATACCCCTATAATAGACTTAGCAACAAAAACCCAACTGCTAAGAGTAGACGTCTTTTTGCCGAATAATCATACTAAATTTTTTCTATTTTCTAACTATTTTACAATTGAAATAAACTATTACATGGAATGAAAATTACAACTCGAAATAGACTAATATCTACAATGTGTGGTCAAAGTTGGGGCAAACTGCTGCTGCGATAGGATCACGGGGTTTAAGTGAAGCTGCGATCCGTGACACGAGGTGCCACGCCTGCTGCAAGAAGAAATTCGAGGCAATTACCCTCTTCATCAAACATCTCCCTCCTCACCTCTTTCGAGAGATCATTTGTACAACGTCTTTGTATGATTGTTTGATATGACATCTCTGGACCAGACGCCTAAAGATCAAATCTTCAATCTATGAATCAGAGGTTAGACCTAAGCAATAAGGTGGCTGCTTTTTAGAAACATTGAATGCAACATAGCCTGTGATGGATGGATTGACGTCTAAGAGAGAACACCTCAACTATCATGATGATGCCATATGTCTTTCCATTCAAAGGTCGATATTTCACCTCTTTCTCTACAAAAGTCAACATTTAGTGCCATTTGAAAGTAATCAATCTTATACACTCAAACTACAAACTTGCTCTCGTTATTCTCTCTATGAACTATCTCGGATTCGACACCTCAACATTTTGTGGCTCACATCTTTAGGACATTCCACACTTAAAACACTTATACATTATCTGACTTGACCATCGGTGTGCTCATAGCCTTCTCTTACACCATTGGAGAAGGCCATGTGCGACTTACATCTTGTCCAAGAATACATGAGCAAGGCTTACGAGACATGAAAAGAGCTTAAATCTGTTGGCCACGTTCCATCTACAAAAACAGGAGGTCAACACGCACCTTCACTCACTAAAATGTGGTTGTTCATTCTTGCTATATAATTATCTTTTCAGATAAATTGACAAAGATTTTCTAATGTAGGCATCGCTTTGGACACAAGACTATATGCTGGGATTGATTGAGGTGGTTGAATTTATTCAAACGTCTAATTAACTAGTATTTGAAATTATAATTCAACAATACTATTGTGTCCACAAATTTATTCTTAATTAAAAATTTTACGACTATTGTAATAGTTTACATGAGATCGAACGAGGGGCGAATTTGGCAGTAGGTTGCACTTGGCTACACCCACAGTTGCCCAAGCCCACATACACTAAAAATGATAAAATTAGTTGAAAAATAGTTTTAATTGCAATCTCTAGACCACCAACAATTAATTTCAATGGGCTAGCCCACCTCAATTCATCAACTAATTTTTTTGTTTTAATCATTGGCCCACTTATTTATTTAATCTTATACCTAATTTTTAAAACAAACTTATTTAATTTTAATCAATACTATTTTCTTCTATCTTCACGTCATTTGAAAACCAAATTGAAATAATTTCCAAAATCTTTAAACCCAAAATCTTTTCACCCACCAATAGAGCCACCGACTGCCGACCACCTACCACGGACCGCACCTATTGTAAATTGTAAATATTTTCATGTTTCTTAACAAAGAAATCGAACTAGTTGACGAGGTTTTTTTGGATGAAAATTCACATTTCATAGCAGTTTGTAAAATGTAAACAGTAAATTGTAAATATTTTAACTTACTGGTAATTTTGCAAAGCATCACATGTAATTATTTTGGGAAATTTTGTGCAAAGCAAACCATGGGCAGAGGGCTTATCGGAAAAGTTAGCTTACTGTTACTGGGAAATGTTAGCTTTGCCTTTCATTGTGCAACTAAACAAAGCTATCTAGGAAAGCTATCTACTCGTAATTAAACAAAGTTATTTACTGTGCAATTGTGCTTGATGGTTTATGGGTATCAGTTTATGTTTATGGTTTTATCAATTTATATTTATGGAATGTTAAAGTATTTTGATTTTTATGTTTTTAGATTTAGAATGTGTTTGGTAAAAATTAAAATCGGATTAAAATTGAAAAATTAGATGTTATTGTTGATTTTTATTAAACGAGTGGGACCCAATAACGGTTATATTTTTAATTTTAATTGACTTTTAATCTCTACTGAACACACCCTTAATATGGAAGAAGATTGGCCTTCTTCCAAGAAATGAAGAATATTGTTATCTTTCTTTTCAAAGAACAACAAATCTCAGGATACTCCAATTCCTACAATGCTCATTCCTCCAATTTCATCTCCTGAAGTTGAACTGCATTCATCTTCCAATCTTAATTTGAAACCATCTTATTCTATTGAATGGGATCCAGGAAAAAGAAGCAAATATGTGAACATTCATTTAATGAACATGATCAAATTAGACGGGCCTATCTAAATGCTAGACCTTATCAACCAAAACTTTTGGAGTATCACAGCAAAGAATGTTGAAAGCAGAAACGTCGATTCCAGGAGCGTTGTTACAATCAGTGTCCTTGGTTGGAATATTCGCTTTCAACATATAATGAATATTGTTTTTATTGATTCATTTTTCTCAATAATAGTACTCCAACTAATATTTCATCGTTGGTTACTACTAGATTTGATAGTTGGAAGAGGGTTAACCAATGAAGTAAATGTGCATTTCTTATTCGTATTGGTACAACATCTTTATCTATCATAATGGATGTAAGAGAAGAGTTAAAGATCTAATGAAACCAATTCAACATATTGACAAGATAATGCACTCTATATCATTTTTTTCTCATTTGGACAGTGTTGTTAATATGATTATATTATCTCCTAAGTGCATCAATAAGTTAAAAAGTGCTCAAAGAAAAGAAATTGAGCATTTGTTGAAAATTGGAGAACGTGGTTCACGAAGTAGGGCTAATCAGATTGGTAATTTATAATTAGCCGAAAGTACACGTTGGTCTTCTCATTACAGTTTTGTAAAGAGTTTGATTGATATGTATGCTACAACTTGCAAGGTGCTTGAGTAACTTAGTAATCATTCTCCAAATATAAGATCTCGGTCCGAAGTTGGTGGTGTATACAAAAATATGACAACATTTGAATTTGTATTTATCTT
>CAIGRB010095389.1:1901-13129 GCA_903798255.1 Fraxinus quadrangulata | reverse complement strand
TACATGGTTGGTCGTTCTCGTGGTCGTGAGTATCCTACAGTTGAACATCATTACCTCTTTGATATATTCAATTCTGCCATAAATTTTCAGATGATGGAGTTAGATATAAGACTTAATGAGACATCATTAGAACTCATTTATCTCAATACAGTTTTGGAAACAAAAATTTTTTTTTAATCATTTAACATGGATAATATTTGCAAGCTTGTACAGAAGTTTTATCTTGAAAATTTTATACATCAAGATATTTATTGTTTGAAAGTTGAGTTGTAATATTATCAGAATGATGTGATTTTTGAACCTTGATTTCAAGTACTTAGACTTTGCGATTTATGTCCGGAATTGGTTGTAGGTAGAAGGTCGAAGAGTTACGTCATTTTGACTTAATTGATTTGTTTAGTACTGACACTACATGTTTTAACAGCGATTGTGGATCGAGCATTTTCAGCAATGAAACATGTCAAGACAGAAATTCGTAACAAAATCGATGATTGTTTTCTTGCTGATTGTTTAATATTAAACATTGAATGAAATTTTAGTATAAATGAATTTTATGTTGTAAAAAATCGTCGGGTACAACTGTAATGGGTAACATTATATTACGATTTTTCTTGTTATATATAAATTTTATTCGTATATTAAATTTTTAAAAAAAATTTGCCCATGTAGCATTAATTCCTGGCTCCGCCCATGGGTTGAACTCATTTGTTTAATGTATTTTACAAAGTATTAGTAGTTGTGGTTATAATTTTATTTTATGAGTAATATATGATCAAAAGTGGTCTATCATAATTCTCATACTAAAAAAATGTGGTGTAATTTATTAAATTTGTATTCGAAGAATGATCGTGACGTTAATTCAGTCGGTAAAGTTATTTACATTGAAAGTTTTCAAAACGTGAAAGCCTCAGACAAATAGTCTAACATGCTTAGAAGTCGAGTTGAGTAGACATACTGAAATGCAAGAGCTCCTTCAAAAAAAAAAAAAATGATTCGAGTTTGTCATGTTGTGCTAAATTGAAGTCATTTTACTCGTGTAATGGACTGGTTTTTACATGATTGATTAGCCACGGTGAAAGTAAGTTGCAAGTATGTAGACCATTCTACATGAACAGGCCAAGTAGGCCCCCATTCAAACAGCTTTATCCAATATAATTTGGTAGTGACACCGGTACCCCTACCCCACTTACCATAAACTTTCGAAGAAAAGTGAATAATTGACACAGCATCTCAAATCAAGACCTAAAATTTTCCACAAATATAGGTTTTCAAGTTTGGATGTTTTGGTTCTTTATATGTTCATCTTCACTCTTCTTATCAACTGTCAGAAGATTAATAATTATTTCTCCTTTATAAAGTTGAAAGTGATAAATTTATGAAAGAAATTGTGGACGAAAGATGATCAACAAAATAGTGTCGAATCTCTGAGTGGGATGTTATGTTTTATATGCTCCATTCCAACTATTTGCTCGATTCTCTCCTGAATATTCTAAAGGCATATTTACAAATGCTTACATGTGTGATAAGAAGAAAATATAATTGATTTGGAATAAAAGAATCATTCTTTTTTTCTTATTGGGTTATTCTTCCCACTGGGAGAAAGTTCAATCTAGTTTATCTCGATTTAAATTTAAATTATCAGTAAGTGTAAGGAGTGTGAATAAATTGATCACTTATAGTGTAAATATATTTGCGTATATGCCTCTTTTATCAAGCAAATTGACAAAAATCTAATATCGTTTGTTCAAGTAAGACATCTAATGGATTCAAATCTAGAAATAAAGTATCTATTTGAGCCCTATTCTTTAAAAAAAAATTATTTTTCCCTAAACTCATTTTTAACTATACATTCTAATAAAATAATTTTACACGTAAACCAAAAATCTCTTTGTTACTTTTTATTCTATGCAAAAAATCACTATTGCAAAATCTGAATTTTTATGAAAATGTGGCTCAAACTAATATATGCATGTTTTCATGCCCATAAAAATGACATTGAAATAATTCCAACTAAAAGAGTTAAAAACGATATGAATTATTATCATTTTAGTCTTATTATTAAGGGAGCCGCTATTTTCATTCATTATTATTATATATCTCCCCACTTTTAAAAATAAAAATAAAAATCAGTATTATATTTTTAACCTCGTGTAAATTTATTTATATAGACAATTAAAAAAATACTCTATATATATATATTCATCCACTGATTCATATGATATTAATTTTACAGATATAATTAATTTTCTTGCTGGTTTTCTAATCTTTTTATCAATGTTGCAATTTTAGGATGGCTATAGTCCAGAGACATCAATGAAGATTGGTCGGAGTCATTAAACACCACTACATGGGCACAACTTATACAAGTCTTTTCCTTCTTCATTTACAGTTGACAATTTTTAATGTGTATTTCAACAGTTAAAACTTTCTGAAACATTTTCTCGTTGGAGGATTTTTGAAGCATATGCAGGTATTTTTTGTCCCAAGCCAAATGGAGTTATGCTTGATTTCTCTATAGTTTTGCTAACATCATCCATTCTTTTTTTTTTTTTTTCAAACACGAATTTCTTCATAATATTTTTGGTTTCATGCCAAAGAAAAAGCTAGCCCCTATTTAATGGCCATTACAAAGAGAAAACGGGAGAAAATGGTATTTTGAATAGTGATTTTTAGATGAATATGTGGGTTATAAAATAGGAAAAAATTGAGTTTACATACACAATATTTTATTGTGTGAATATGTTGTTGAAAATGAATATAAGAAATAAAGAGTTTTATTTTAATAGGAGTCAAACGGAGGCTGTCTACAACATTCTTACCACAATCATCTTTGGATACTGTTATATATGTTTTTTTATTTTTTTTATAAATAAATAATTTATTTTTGGTTGAATTTTGAGGATATATAGTGTTTAAATGAATGAATTTAATAAGAATAATGTTGAAATGTAATGAGAATGAATATAATATTTTTTTTAAAATTTTAATAGCTATAAATATAGAGTGAGATAGATATATAAGAATGATGAATAAAAATAGCGGCTCGTATTATTAAGCCCCCATTTGATGAGAATTAAAATAAAATTTGTAGTAGGTTTTGATAGAATTTGATGAAATGTGCAGTTGAAAAGTTATGTAATCCATAAAGTATTTGGTCAAAATTAATTGCTAACTTTCACTTAAATTAAAATTCAGATTTTAATCCATATGCTAATTGTGTTCAATGCCAACATTAACAATTCCAAGTAAAGGAATCAAAAAATATACAAACTAATATGGATTTATTAATTTTTATACCCATAACATCAAGATTGTACCATTTCAACTTGGACTGATATACCTTTCTCTTCCTCTGTCATTGAATTCTTTCCTACTCCTTAGTCCAAAACTCAAGTGGATATTATCCATTGAATACTAATCAAGAATATATGATAAAAATTCCTTGGAAATATCTGCTCCCATTGGGAAAAAGGATACAACAAAGAGAATATGCTTGTAGTGGAATATGGAATATTTGTGACATTTCACTTTCTTTTTTGGACTATAGGGGATAACACTTATCTACAATAGCTAACCTCACTAAAGTCTATAAATTTAAGGTTTTTATCATAATTTGAGGAAGAAGTAATGGTTATTTTCAAACATAAATGATTACATTTTCTGAAAGCACTTTTTCGTTTACTCTACTCACACTCTAATATAATATTGTCAAGATATTGAAAAGTATTAAATATAATCAAAGCGTCACAAAGTATCAAAACGTGCAAATTATGAAAAGTTTGATCATTGGACCCGTGCTTGGCCCCTCTAGGCACATGGCTTGCTCGAGCCGGCTCGAGCCTAGCTTTTTCTAAGGAAAAAATATATGAAGCGAAACCTAAAAGCGTCAATCAACAAGGGTACCTTCATCTCCCTTTCATGGACCTCGTTGTAATAGAAAACTACATACAATAAGCTGTCAAGTTGCCTTAGTACAACATTAAATGCAATGTTTTTGGATGACAAAAAATTGAAGGGCCTGCACTTGTCAAAAAAGGCTTTTCATTTCTCTTCCATTTGCATCAAACTATCCAAAACAAATTTGTCTTCTTCTTCTGTCATATGTCAGCTGGCTATTATCAAGTCAAACAATAAGTGCTATCATACAGGGAAAAAAAATTGTTTTATTAGAAAGATGATAAATTATTGGATTCAAGAAAATGTCAAATTAAGCTGGTGTGCTTATATGTGCAAAAACTTTTCTTCCTCCTCTTTGAAATAGTAAGCTTTAGCCTTCACTTAATATTTTGATCGGGTCATCATCGCCTGTCATCAAAGAGGTTTTTATAACGCATCAATGAGTTTTGCAAAAATCACAAAATATGTAAACATTTTGCAATAGTCAACTAATGTTGTAAAATGAGACATTAATAACATGCATTTAAAAAATAGTCAAATCTCAATTATGTTAATCAATGATAAGATACATTTTTTAGAATGTTACGATAAACCCCTTAACAATACTCAATTAACTAATGCTGCATTTTGCATATTGCAAAATGTCATTTTTATTGTAGTGCCGTCACCGAACTTCAGTATAGTTTCAGATTTTACTACTTTGTAACATTTCATTACACCCATCTTTTGAACGGGTGGAAATTCCTTGTGGAAATTCCTTGGTTGGCAATTGTACATTAACTATCTTTCATGCAATCAAAATATGACCCATCTTTACCTCTTCGGGGGTGGCCGAGTTGGTGGAGCAAGTAAGCGCGGAGATCAAAGGTCACGAGTACGAATCTCCTGCCAACATTTCCTCTGTCGAGTTCGTCGTATCGGGCTTGCCTAGTGCGATTTACCTCTCCTGTGTGATTTGTTGGCTACTGCACATGTAGTTTTTCATATCACTATTATGACGTCGCTAGCATGCTACGTAGCGATTACATATAAAATCATTGTGATTTAAATTCCAATTCAGTAATTTTCATCAATTTGAAAGATTGCAAGTATAGGAGTAGTGAAATTTGAAATAAAAAATGAAGTTCAATGACATGATAAATTTAAATTTAGTAACCGAATTAAAATCTGTCTGAAAGTTCAGTGACCACATGAAATTACCCTTTAAAATTTTGTTTCTTATTTTGTGCATCACTGCCAGATGCACATAACATTTTGTTTTCGTCTTGTCGACATTTTAGATGAGATAAAGATGAAAGAAAAGTTATCCAATACTGCAGTATTCTGTACCAAATGGGTTTGAAGTATATCTATCTTAATCTTTTAATAGTAAGAGTTTAGTGAGATGAGAATCATTTTGTGGACGACTATCAAATTATATTTAGATATTTTTATTGTACTATTTTTATAAATTCATGAAACCGATTTACTAAAAACTCTTCAATTTCATTGAAAAGATTTAGGTGTAAACAATAACTTCTCAATCAACGTATTCACTTACTATAACGCTACATTGTACTGAGTCTTTCGTTCAAAAGTGAATTGTCTTGCATTTGAGTATACAATGTATTAATGGCTAATTTAGGACTGATTTTTTTAAAAATTAATTTTAACTATTTATTATATATAACCCATAACTTTTTCTCACTTTTTAATCACACATTATTCAAAAAAATTATTTTTTTTGTTGAAATTAAGAAATTGCTCTTCATATTTTGATAATTTTCTGAAAAATAATTCATTTTCTGAAATTCTATTTTTCACATGTACTTAGTTTTCTATTGATTTTTTTGTGAGGATATACATAAATCAATTACCTCTTCTATAGATTGATGCAGACAAGCAGAATTTAAAAAAAAAAGTGAGAAAAAATTGATTATCAGATTGTGAGGTTTTAAAAAAAAAGGTTATCCTATCTATAGATTGATGCAGACAAGCAGAATTACTAACGGTGTTTTAATTAAAAATTCTCTAATAGATGATGGCTAGTTGGCTACTTTGTCAAAATTCATTGAAATTTCTAATCCCAATCCTGGGATCTTATCATCTTAATTGACTATTTAACTTCTTCTTCTTCATTGACTAGCATGATTAGGACAAGTCTATCAACTGGAGAAAGTCTTGGTGTGGGACGATCATTAGAGACGACGATTTTTAAATTCTTTTAGTTGATTACTAAGAGAAACGATGATAAAATGAAAAACAATTTGATGATCAATCGAAAATTTTGGATTGTCCCGTTAAGATTGTATTTCTCAATGTTATTAAAATCAATCTATCCAACCTTTTCCAACAAAATCGGTGACCTCCGGGTCTGAGGAAACCACAACCCACACCCGATTTATACGATTTATCCGGTTTAGAAATTAATGAATATTCAAACATGAAAAGCTTTTTTTAAAACGACTTTTAAACGACTCATCTTTCTTACGTGCGGTCTTACGTTTGACTGAAGACAATTGAGTTCACATTTTTCAATCTTGCTGGCGAGATCTCCGATAAGGTTAAACTTCTCGTCTCTGTATAATTATAATGAATTCTACAATTTTAGACTATTAGTTGTTAATTTTGGATGAAAAGTTACGGGTTTATTTAATTATTGAAATTTTATGCTAGCTGTAATTTCTCATCTCTGTAGTGTACTTTCTGTAATTCACAAATTTCTATGCTTTTGGGGTAGGATTTATGATGCCTCATATTTTGTTTCTTCGAATTTCTGTTGTTTGAGATTGGGTGTTCATATTAGGAATCCACGTGGGTTTCTTTATCCCTGCCCTTCACTTTGGTGACAGTTGAATCACATTAAAATACCTGATCTTTGACGCTTTATCCTTCCTATTTTTGCCTTAATCGGATAGATCTTGATTCGACATTTTGACCCTCGACACTCTTTTTCGAATCGATTTTTAAAACATTCGACTATTTCTAAATAGCCTAATCCAAATTCGGACACACGCTCTTTTTCGGATTGATTTTTAAAACATTAAATTATTTGGCTAATTAGCACAAAACGTACCTACTTTTAGGGTTGATTTTGGAAACCGTCCTTACCTTTCATTTCTTGACATTTACACCCTTACCTATCACTTTTCGTGTTTACCATTTATTTCTTGCCATTTATACACTTACCTATAACTTTTCGTGCGCTGAACGTCTTTATCACCATATTTTGACCATTTTACCCTCCATTTAAATAAAACGAAAGGAAAAGAAAAACTAAAGAATTAATTGCAGTCATACTCCCAAATTTTTTTAAAAATACAAATTAGTCCAAAATCATTATCAAAACATTAAAAATAAAAAAATAAAAAATCTCACTCGAACATCTCATCCACATTCTTGCTGTTCAACAAATTAATGGCCAATTTAAGGCCTTGGGCCACTAGAGAGGAAAACAGAAAGAAGCTGAAAGATAACACCTCGAAAACTAGGAGTTTCTCAGCAACGTCGAGGCCGGCATCGCAGTCAGATGGGTTTTCGAGGCTATGCTAGCCGAGAATCGTCAAGGAGAGACCCACGAAGACTGCTATTGTAAAGAGGGAATTAACGTTTATCAGGCCGTCTACGACAGTTATATGGACGCTGGTGGTAGTGGTGGTGGTTATGAAAGATTCAGATCTGTAAAAATCAAGAAAAATGAAATTCCATCAAAATCTTTAAATAATATACATGCAGAGATTTATATACAGGAAGAAAAATTTATCCAGACATAATTAGGTTTCCTTGGGTGTGAAATTGGTGTTTTCAACTTGAAATGTTGCTGTTTATGGACGGTTTATTTCTACATTCAATTTCCTAGCGTAGAAGGGAAAGCAAGAGAAAGGAAGAGGCAAAAGATTTTTAATTATTATTTTTTTTTTAATGTTTTAATAAAGATTTTGGACTAATTTGCACTTTTTAAAAAATTTGGAAGCATGACTACAATTAATTCTTTAGTTTTCTTTTCTTTTCTTTTTGTTTATTTGAATGGAAGGTAAAATTGTCGAAATATGATGAAAATGACGTTCAGCGCACGAAAAGTGATAGGTAAAGATATAAATACCAAGAAATGAAAGATATGGACGATTTTCAAAATCAATCCAAAAAATATGGACGTTTTGTACTAATTAGCCTACATTATTTCTAGATAGTCTAACCAAATTCACATCAATAAACGTGTACATAAAGTACTTATACATGGATGAGAGTTTTTTTGTGTGCTCTCGATGAGAGTTTTTTCGCCATTTGATAAATATATATAAGCTTAACCACTTGTCTAACCAAGAAAGAATCAAGAAATCCCTTAGCAAAACACACGATAACTTTTTTATTGCAAACACAAGATCAGAGAAGGGCCTCCCAATCATCGTGGGTCCCCTACAAACACCAACAAACACACAAATATAACCTCCCTAATCAATCCCAACCGTTAAAAATCTCACATCCCCAAGGATATACAGATCGAACGGTGCTCCCTCAGCCCATACAAAAACCAAAGCCAACACTACTTTATTCGTCTAGGTATCGCTTATCGCACAATATTATTCAAACCCGAATCCGAATCCTTATATAGCAAGAACAAGACCCGGGACTGATTTACCGACCCGATTTGGGAGACTACTTTCCCACAGCGAAGGGCAATGGAGTGACGTTATATTGCTGTAATCTGATTGGTCTGTCTTCCCGAAACGCGTCACAGTCAGGGACGTATTGAAATACTCTCTGACCTGAGTAATTATCCCATCCGTCACAGTCCAGGCGTGTACCCAGGCAATGGTACGGGTCTGATCGAATCCCTCAACGAGCACCGTCGAGCCAATGGCGGAGATGCGGTGTGGGAGGAAAATGAAACTGGTGGGGTCTTCTTCGGAGGTTCCGGTGAGCAAGCGCATCAAAAACTGGTGGGACGGAGGGCCATGGAACCACCACTCAAGATCCGAAGCGAGAATCTTCTGGATTACTTCGGCGTCGCGTATTTTTAAGGCGTCATATAGGGCGATCACCACCCCTTTGTTTTGAGTATCCTCCAGAGTTTCTTGAGGGTTAGCCAGTTCCTGAAAGAGAGCAAATTGCAGTGAAGAAATTGACGAGGGAAGCAGTGAAAATGGCTGGGAACTGTAATGGGGAGATGAAGGTTTATATAGGGAGTAACGAGGGTATTTTTGTGATTAGATGGATTGATAAGGACAGAATCGGAAATGTATGATTCTGTTGAATTTCGTTCGCACGTGATTACGTGGCGTGATATTTGTGGTCTGATTACTTTTTCGTAAACTGGGAAGTTAAAGAGGCAATTTTCAAGCCAACTTATTTTGACAATTTGACCCCACAAACCACCCATATTGCCAGCAGAGCTGCTGGCCACTTGGGCTGACTGTGCCGACCGGGTCAACCTGAATACCCAACAAACCGGCAGTAAAGCAGGTCGGTTTTCTAACCCATTATTTGGTGTGAATTAAAACTTGATAAAAAAAAATTTTATGTTAAAGTCGAACAATTAATTTTAATCATATAATTCATAAAGTAATATTATTTAGCATCATTGATGTTAAAACAACTGTTTAAATGGCACTAATATGACGATATTAAGGTTGTGTTTGAGCCACATTATTTTGGAATAATGTATTTTAAAATAGTAGATTGATGAGAATGTATGGTTAAAAAGAGGAAAAATTTATTGACGTAATGTAAAATATTATTTTATTAAAAATGTGATTGACAATGAGTAAAAAAATGAGAATGAAAATTTTAATATGACTCAAATTGACTAAATGAGATATATAATTAAATGAATTACTTAATTATACATTTGATTGAATATATCATTTAACGTTATTTAAACTGATATTGTAACACCAATTATGTTAAATAATATTATTCTATTTTATGATATTGATAATTTTTTAATTATACATATCAAGAGTGAAAAAATAGAATATTTTTTTTAAGCTTCTTAGAGCAATTTAAAAAATTAAATTTTTTGGTCAACTCTAACCAAACATTCGTAAATTTAAGCAAAAGTACCTTTGGCCTTTTAAGAATTACTTTTAGACTTAAAAAAAGAATAATGATATTCATCGACGTTGGTGTTAAAACATCAGTTTATATGATTATACTATATTGATTTAATTAAATGAGTTATATGACTTTACATTTAAATAAATATACTATTTAATATCATATAATTGTTAAATTTTTACTCCATCTCATTTTACCTTTTGTCATTTTCATTGCGTCTTTAGTATTTATGGACCATGCTACATTCACATAATGTTTTACCAAATTTTTGACAAATTGGACACTTTGCGCCCCCCACCCAATTTGGAGGGGCGTCTACTAGTGGGGCGTCAAGTGTTCAGTTTGTCAAAATTTTGGTAAAATATTGTGTACATTTAGATTTATCCTAGTATTTATATTTATATATATGTTGTAAGGACAAAATTAATGGCACAATTAGGACTAGTTTCATACCATTAGAAAAAAATGAAACGTCCATGAAACTATATGGATAGACGGATTATTTCAATATCTCGCTTTCACACATGCTATTTTCAAATAAGGAAATAAACAACCGTGGAATTTTGACTTGATATTGTCCAATTAAAATAGGATTGCATTTGTATATCCAAGTTGAATTACAGTTTTCTAGTTGTAATGGAATATTTTAAAATCCCACATACATTAATGCAGAATTCAAATCCAAGTCTTATTCTCCGAGAGGATTAGGGAAGACTTAAAAACAGTGAGCGTCATAGAAATGAATTCTACATTAATGCAGAATTCAAATCAAGGAAAAAGGTCTTTTTTTTTTTTTTTTCTATATTTCTGGTTAGAAAAATTAAAGAAACATTAAAAAGTTCAAAATCTATGCCAAACTTCAAGAAAGTTTAGCGGGCTAGGCTTGGATTGATACAGAAAAAATAAGGATTGTACTGAACTAGACCGGACCACCCGAGCACGACACTTTTGCCACCTCTACTCACGTCAATGACACTTTTTAATCATTAAATGATTTAGAAAAGGTTGACACCTATTTTTTTGGCACTTTTTAATCATGGTAAAAATCCAATTTTCACTATATATCTCGTGTTCTTGTCTAGAGATCTAAATCGCAAGATGACAGCACAAAAAAAATAACCAACCTACCCATCCACCTCCCACCCCCTCCAAAAAGAAGAGAAGAAAAATAAACAGTTGTTCTGACTGGTAGCTAGTTTTGACAGTAAACTAGCCCCCCAACAACATCAAAGATTTGAAAGTTCTGACTGGTAGCTAGTTTTATATTTGGGTAATCCTACACGTACCAAATGATT
>CAIGRB010095387.1:29715-44718 GCA_903798255.1 Fraxinus quadrangulata | reverse complement strand
ATGGAATTTAGCTCATGTTCTATTGTTTAGAAGGAAAATTTTTTATATAAAACAGAAAATACCTAAAATTTTACATACATAAAAGAAAAAGTATTTTTATACCCACGCGGAGATATCACGGAGACTTCTCCGTGCCCACACGGACATCTCTGTGCGCTCACGGATACTTATTGTTAATGTAATTAAATAATTTTTGTATTAGACAGAATGAAATTTATAGCAGAAATAAAAATGAAAATAGAATTAATAAAGTAAATGAAAAAATACTTCTAATTGATGTCTTATATTGATGGAATTCAACTTATGTCTTATTTTTTACAAGGAGAAAAATTTATATAAAACAAAAAATACCTAAAATTTTACATACATAAAAAAAATAACGTCCCCGTGTGCCCACGGAGATGTGCGCACGGAGAAGTTCTCCGTGATGCGCGGAGACATCACTGTGCCTTCGTGCGCGCATGAATATTTATTGTCAATGTAATTAAATAATTTTAGTATTGGATATAATAAAATATATAGTGAAAATAAAAAAAATAGAGTTAATGAAAACATACCCTTAATTGATGTCTTATAATGATGGAACGTGCACGGAGACATCTCTCTGCCTTCGTGCGTGTCCTGATATTTATTGTCAATGTAATTAAATAATTTTCGTATTGGATATAACAAAATTTATAGAGAAAATAAAAATAAAAATAGACAAATAGAATTAATGAAAACATACTTTTAATTGATGTCTTATATTGATAGAATTCAGCTTATGTTCTATTTTTTAGAAGGTAAAAAGTTTATATAAAACAAAAAATACCTAAAATTTTACATACAAAAAAAAAATGTCTCCATGCGCTCTCGTTCTCCGTGCAGCACGGAGATATATCTGTGCCTCCGTTCGCGCACGGATATTTATTGTCAATGTAATTAAATAATTTTAGCATTGGACAAACAAAATTTATAGTGGAAATAAAAATAGAATAAATAGAGTTAATGAAAACATATATTTAATTGAAGTCTTATATTGACAAAATTTAGCTCATGTTCTATTTTTTAGAAGAATTTTTTTTTATATAAAATACAAAATACCTTTTAATTGATGGAATTTAGCTTATGTTCTATTTTTTAGAAGGTAAAAAATTTATATAAAACAAAAAATACCTAAAATTTTTCGTACAAAAAAAAAATGTTGCCTTGCGTGCTCCTTCTTCGTGCGGCACGGAGTGCACGCATGGAGACATCTGTGCCTCCATTCGCGCACGAATATTTATTGTCAATATAATTAAATAATTTTAGTATTGAATAGAACAAAATTTATACTGGAAATAAAAATAAAAATAGAATAACAAGATTTAATAAAAACATACCTTTAATTGATGTCTTATATTGATGGAATTCAGTTTATGTTCTATTTTTAAGAAGGAATTTTTTACATAAAATAGAAAATATCTAAAATTTTAAATACATAAAAAAAAGTCTGCTTGCGCGCACGGATATTTATTGTCCATGTAATTATATAATTTTTGTATTTGACAGAATAAAATTTATAGTGGAAATAAAAATTAAAATAGAATTAATGAAAACATACATTTAATTGATGTCTTATATTGATGGAATTCAGCATATGTTCTATTTTTTAGAAGGAAAAAATTATATAAAACAGAAAATACCTAAAATTTTACATATATAAAAAAAAAGTGTCTTCGTGCGCGCATGGAGACATCACAGAGACTTCTTCGTACCTGCACGGACATCTCCGTGCGCGCACAGATATTTATTGTCAATATAATTCAATAATTTTAGTATTGGACAAAACAAAATTTATAGCGAAAATAAAAATGAAAATATAATTAATGAGAACATGCCTTTAATTGATGTCTTATATTGATGGAATTCAACTTGTGTTCTATTTTTTAGAAGGTAAGAAATTTATATAAAACAAAAAAAAACAAACAAACAAAGCACGCCCGAAATGTGAAACATACCCCAGATAACTTAGAATAAAAAGTTGTACAATCTCTAATTTTTAATCTCTTCAACAATCTCGGAACATCTCCTCCACAAATTTCTTGTAATCTTGCTTCATGAATTTGATGTTCATGATATGGAGTTTCTCTTTTGTACTTCTCTATTTTTGGAAAATGTCATTTGTCCACTCCAAAGTGTACATCATTGTTGATATTTGATGTGTTGTAAAAATATGATTGAAGGATTTTTTTTAAAAAATTGTCAAACAAGGTGTACACGAAGCAGAATAGTCTATATTTTTGGCATGGAAACCCCCAATTCTTGACCTAATTTTTTGGCATGCAAACCCCAATGCTTGATGTGCCTTAAAAATCGTGCCAAAGAAACACTCGAGTTTTCCATAAATTTGACTAAAAAAAATAAATCATAATAAAAAGACAGTAAAAATCATAATTTTTTTCTTTCATGCTTGACATGAAAATAACAAAGACAGAGCAAAATACTATGATAGGAAATCAAGACAAATACAAGCATAGTACATTCTTGAATTTTATTGAATTCTCATTCATCTTTTTCATGCACGACCCTAGTTTATTGAATGTAGTAGACTTCAATTTTTTTCCCTTTCTCAACAAAATTAGAAGTTTGTATTGTTTCTTGAATAACATTGATTATGTTAGTATATTTGATTTATTTTTCAACTACCTAATTTTTTTTTTTCTATTTAATTCTCTTGTTGGTATAGAGCACACATGGCTTAGCTTAAATATGTTCATATAAAGCTCAAATCAATTTAAGTAAAGGGTAATTAGCACATAACGTCCACACCTTTCATTATTATTGTGGAAAACTGTCATACCTTTCATTATTTGACATTTTTATCATTATTTTCACATTTTATTGCCCAAAATGTCATTTTCATCCATTTTTTAAATTAAAAATTATGAAATGACGAAAATATCATTTCCTTTAAATAAAACAAAAGAAAAAAGAAAAAAAATTAATTGCAATCATAGTCCCAATTTTTTTGAAAAGCGCAAATGAGTCTCAAATAAATTATTAAAAGGATAATTAGTACATAATATCCATATCTTTCACCTTTATTGTGAAAAACGTCATTACCTTTCATTTTTTTGGCATTTTCACCATTAATTACACATTTGATTGTACAAACCATAATTTCCATCTATTTTCATCCAATTTCTTAATAAAGAACTTTGAAATAATTAATATTTTTTTTTAAATTTCTAATTCTTTAATAATTTATTTGGGATTTGTTTGCACTTTTTAATTTTTTTAATTTTTAAATAAATTTAATTGGGACTCGTTTGCACTTTTTAAAAAAAATTGGACTTTGGTTGTAATTAATTCTTTAGCTTTTTTATTTAAATAGGAGAGTATATTCGTCATTTCATTATTTTTTATTGAAAAATTGAATGAAGATAGATACAAATGATGATTTGCGCTATTAAATGTATAATTATGGGAGAAAATGCCAAAAAATAAAGGTAGAGACTTTTTTGCAATAATAATGAAAGGTAAATACATTATGTACTAATTGTCATTTTAATAATTTATTTAGAACTCATTTGCGCTTTTCAAAAAAGTTGGGACTATGCTTGCAATTAGTTTTTTTCTTTTTTCTTTTATTTTATTTAAAGTGAAGGGTATTTTCATCATTTTATAATTTTTAATTGAGAAAATATATAAAAAAGACATTTTGCACAATGAAAGGTGGAAATGCCAAAAAATGAAAGATATGGACGTTTTCCACAATACTAATGAAAGGTGGAGACGTTATGTGCTAATTACCCTTAAATATATTAAGCCCTATTTGTCTATCATTAATCTAAAAAATTATTTGCTACAGTAAGATTGTCCACCACACATTTACCCAAGAAAATATTCTACACATAAATCAATAAAGTTATTTTAAATTTCAATCACACATTATCCAAAAAATATTTATTACTCCATTTTTCTCTCAATAATGGAAGACAAACACACCCTAAGATTACAATATTATACACTTTATAATCACAATTATGTACTAAATACAATTACAAAACGTTAAAGTTACGAACAGAAAGTTATAATCACATATCACTAACTTTTTAAATCGTAACTTATTTCTCAATCACGAATTATCAAATTAATTGAACACGCATTATTCTTAGTCACAAATCACATATTTAATTTAATATGTCACGCATTTTTTTTTATCACAAATCATAATTTTATAGATCACAACTTATTTCATAGTTAAAAAAAAATCACAACTTAACAAAATTTGGGTCATAATTATAAATTTAGTCGCAATCTCACATTTCTTTATGTCATGGATTATTTATTTTATCAGTCACATATGATTTATTGATTACAAATTAAATATTTTATTGATCACAATCGCCCAAATAATTTGTCACAAAAGCTCTTCTTCCGACTCCAACATAACTCAACCACCACTTCACCAACCAGTCTTTTCATTTTTATCACCTCCCGATTCAAACAAATTCTTTATAACTGCCAATATCTTCTCCTTCACAAATATTTGACTTTCTTTTTCCACTACCACTTCAGCTAGAGCTTCCACCATTTGAAGAAACTCCACCACCACCGTCAGTCCCCATTTTTCTCGGCCACCGAAGAATCTATGCTAGAGCCTCGTCTTTCCTAATATTCACACCACCAACAAAGCCACCACAAGTCTTTCTCCCCCCACTAGATAAATCTACGTTGGAGCCGCCTCTTTTCCTAATACTTGCACCCCTACAAGAGCCATCACAAGTCTTTCTCCCGCCACCAGATGAATCTACACTAGAGCCACCACTATTTTCCTATATTCACACAACCACAAGATCTACTTGAACCACCACCAATTCAACCCGAATTACGATTTACCTTCCCACAGATTACATTCATCCCTCCACCAACAGATCCCGGTACAATTCCGACTCCAATAACATTTCCAATTCAACAAGCATCGGATTTGTTCTTTTTGTTAGAATTTGGCTGTGACCCAAATTCTTTGTTGAAGTAATTAAAGCATTCTAATGGAAGTGCACGTCAAGAAGAATTCAATTTGAAATGTTATTGAAATCCTAATTGAAGTACACCAGGGTGCCCGAATGTGGCACTGTGGGATTTTCGTGTTTTTCACTCATTTTTCGGCATTATATTTTAACAACTCTTTTGTGAGGGTTTGGACGTCCCTTATATGCTCCCTATAAATATTAGGCATTTCTATACAATTTTTAATGTGAGAATAGTGTGAAAAAAGTGATTACTAGTTTTTAGGATCATTGTAATATTTTTCCATCTTCATTATTTGTAGTGCAATAAAATCTCCTAATTCTCCTACAAAATTTTTGTCCTCTTTTATTCTTCTATTTGCAATCAAATACTTCATATTTTGTCATATAATTTCAACATCTCAATCCGATGGTTGGTTTCTTATCAAGTTGTATCGAGCGATACGTGATCCTTAAATTCTCAACAATTGGTATCAGAGATTCTCAGCATAATTAACATAATAAGTGGTATCAAATTCTAGGTTCAGCAGTTCCGCAAGAGCGCAGTGTTTGATTTGTTAGAGGTTTTTGTTCGTGATGGCTTCTATGAAGTATGACATTCCACTTTTCGATCGAAGCACTAAATTTTCGCTATGGCAGGTTAAGATGCGTGCAGTACTCGCACATCAGAATTTGGATGATGTATTACGGGAATTGACAGGATACCCACAACTTTGACCACAGAGAAGAAATTATAGAAGGATAAGAAGGCTATTTCTCACATTCATCTTCATTTATCGAATACTATTCTTCAGGACGTTTTGAATTAGGGTTCATTATTTGCTTTATGATTGAAGTTGGAGCAATTGTGCATGACTAAAAGTCTGACAAGAAAGTTATATCTCAAGAAGTGTTTATACACTCATCGAATGGCAAAATGAGGATCATTGGGTGATCACCCGACTGTATTTAAAGAGATTTTCCCTAATTTGGAAACTTTGGAAGTAAAGTATGATTAAGAAGATTTGGCCTTGATCCTATTATGTTCGTTGCCCGCTTGTTTTCTTCATTTAGAAACACGATTTTGTATGGTCGTGATACTCTCACCATAGAGGAGGTGTACGATACTTTATTTTTAAAAGAGAAGATGAAGCATCTGGTGTCTGAGGTCAGAGATGAAAATGTCTTGTTGCTCATGGTGGTTCTGGAAGGGGTAGATCGAAGTCTAAGTTCAGTAATTCAATTTATAACTTCTGCAAGAAGAGGGGACACATTAAGAAAGATTGCTACAAATTGCACAATAAAGAAAGGTTGGCTGCAAGTTGACATGGGAAGCAATTAGAGACTTCAGGTAAAGCAGACTTCGCAGAAAATATTGTAAGTGAGGGAGATCTCTTGGCTATTTTTGATATCAAGTCTAAATTGAAGGAGAATTGGATTTTGGATTCAGCGTGTGTGTTTCATATATGTCCTAGTAAGGACTTATATACTACATATGAAATCGTTTCCAAAGGTGTCGGGATTTTGAGAAATAACACATCTGGTCGGGTTGTTGGAATTGGTACTGTCAAATTGAAACTATTTGATGGAACAATTAGCACACTTTGTCAGGTTCGACATGTTCCAAATTTGAAGATGAATTTCATCTCATTGTTTATCATTGATTTGAAGGGTTATGAGTTATTTGGTAGATATGGAGCTTTGAACGTTTGTAAGGGTGTCCAGGTTGTATTGGAGAGATAGAAAGTCTCAGTTATACATCTTGCAGAGTCGTTGAGAATCTAGAAGAGTTAATTAGCACATATTCAGTACCGTGGTGGACATTCAGTTCGGTACAATACATTCAGAAGCTCGTAAATGGTCGGATTTGAAAAATATAGCTCAGTGGAGTTCAGGAGATATGGATAATGTCGTTTGCTACCATTACATACGTTGCCATTATATTCAATTTTTAGGGACGAATCCAGTGGAAAAAAGGTATGTGGATGCTGATTTTGTTTAGCATACTTTCAGTATAATAGAAAGTGTACAATATAACAATGTGTCTTCTTTAAAAGCATTTGAGTTTGATTCTACTTTGGGGTATGTTACAATCCAATTTGGTGAATTTTAAAATCATTATGATTTTTTGTGAATCTGAAATAATTCTGTAGAGTAGTGCTTAGATTCAATGGAAGATGTGGAATATTTTGTGTTTGGTTGGGGAAATCAGTTTTGATTATTGTTGAAAAGTCATTTCATTCCTTGTAGATGATTTTTCTTCTCCAGGTGGAGAAAATTTTGGAGCTTTTTTCGTTGCAGTGGAATTCGTATCAATGTGGAGATTGTTAGAATTTGGGCGTAACCCGAATTCCTCGTTGAAATAATTGAATAATTATAATTGAAGTGTATATCAAGAAGAATTTAGTTTGGAATGCTATTGGAGTCCTATGTCAAATTGAAGTTCTATTTTGGAAGCACATTGAGAGTTTGAAATTAGTATTGGACTTGAAGAAGAGTTCAAGATAAAAAAAAAAACTTGGAACGAAAAAAAAATGTGGGCAGAACCGACACCACAACGCAGGGAATGGGGCACCGCGACACCGGCCCTGCCGGAGTTTTTGCCCCGGGCGACCCGACACCACCTTGCCTATTAGGGATTTTCGCGTTTTTATCTCATTTTTCGTTTTGGTCTCGATTTTTTGGCATCCTACTTCAACAACAACAACTCTATTAGAAGGGTTTGGACGTCTCCTATATATTCTATATAAATATTAGGCTCTTCTATACGATTTTTTATATGAGAAAAGTGATTACTAGCTTTTAAGATCATTATAATATTTCTCCATCTTCATTATTTGTCATGTAATAATATCCCCAAATTTTTCTGTCATATTTTTTTGTCTTCTTTTATTTTTTTGCTTGCGATCATATATTTCATATTTTGTCATATAACTTTAATATCTCAATCCGGTGATTGGTTTCATATCAAGTAGTATCGAGCGATACGTGATCCTTAAATTCCCAATAATTGATATCAGATATTCTGAGTATAATTAATACAACACTTTCCACCACTAGTAATTGATATAATATACCGTATACTCCAGTTCAACCACTGCCATTTATAATTGGATCGTCGTCAACGAAGGAGCAGTTATAAGCGTCGTCACGACATTGCTTACGTGGTAGCGATTGAACGGTGGTGGGAATGGCAAGCGACGGTGGACGATGGTTGTGAGGGTGTGGTTATGATTGTGACTTGGAGAATGAATAAAAGAATAAATTGAGTAAGGGTGAGGATGGGATACACCTGATTATTTTAAAGAAAAAATCTTGCTCCCTATCTTTGAAATGATAAGTTAAAAAGTAGGTGTGGGTGTAATTTTCACTCTAGAGAATCCTTTGGATATTGGGAAAACGAAAAAGAAAAAAAGTAAATGTGAGGTTGGTACATTTTGCACTCAGAATAATTATTATGGTCGAAGTGTAACAACTCTTTTAAGGTAAAATTTCTAGTCATTATTCAATATATATACTAATCTGTACATTTAGCATTTAAGGTTGTACCTTCCTGTCAACATTTTGGGACCAAATTAGTTAAATTACTCCACCATTTCCTCAAGCCCGTTCTCCTAAAATGTGTACGCTGGCTAAACACGGAATATTTCCATTTTTGCTGCATTAATAAATTGGCAAATTAATTAGTTATTTAGAAAGCCCAAATCCCCTAATCTCCTCTTAATCTTTTTTCCCTATGTTCTCTAATTGATTTTAAATGTTTGTTTATCCTTCACGTTCCTCGGAGGACTACCAAAATTAGTATAAATATGGATATAGTTAAGTTAGTTCGAGACGAAACAATGTAACGATATGTAATTGAAAATGTAAGAATGTAGCAGCTAATTGACAAATCAATACCCATATTTAGTAAATGAGATAAAAAGTGATTATCGTATCACATTAAATAATAATTTTTATTTCAAAAGAAGATTTTTTTTTTTTTCCCCTTCTAATGTTTGACTTATTTGTCTACAATAATCAAATGAAAACCCTTGACTAAAACCTAATCCATGTTAGTGGGCCCTGGTTAAGAAACAAAGGATAAAGAAAAAAATTGAACACCCACGTGGTACGTACTACGCAGTGGTCAAAGACCATGTTATTGAATATTGATTCCATTATCATTATTATTTTTCTTTTTCAAAATCATGAACGAAATAAATAGTTAATTAGGGCATCATAGGTCATATTACTGTACACAAAAATTTATTTATTGTGATCCAATCTTCTGGTCAACGATAATTGGTTGTTAAATTCGTGCGATCATCTAAAATAACAATAATTATTTAAAGATTCTTAAGAATAAAACTACGAGACCATAGTCTCATAAATAAATATATTCAGTCTTACTGAACTCCATTCTGTGTATAAATTAAATATCGAACACGATCATACTTATTATTACATACAAATACCTTGTACTGTCGCACTAGTAGAAACTTTGTAGTTTACTAACTAATCGTGACATTATAATATATACGTATAAATTTATATTTGCTAAAACTATGTATTAATGTATACATATATGTTGTTTATTTATTTTGATTAATATGGCTTAATCCAAGGGATAAAGTGTCTTTAATGCCCTTGAAATTAACCATGATTTCTGATGCTATCCATAACCTTGCAGCCGCGGTCGTATTGGATCCTAGCTTGGAGGTTAAAGCTTCATTACAATCACAAAAGTATTTTCCACTCACATTTACGAGTCTTGGATTGGTAGCAACATAGCAAGTCGTAGCAGCAGCCTAAATGACATAATTAAAAATAAATAAATTTATCACTCTACATGGTATACGAATGTCAATAAGTTACGAAAACGAAAAGATGTTACCTGAGGAATCGTCTTCAGAAATTTTGAAGCCAAAAAGAACACAAGATCTGCATATCACAAGTATCAATTTTACTTTAATAATGTATGCAAAAGCCATATTTATATATATAGAAGATATGTTTGAGCGTATTCACCAGTAATGAAGCCTTCACGATCTCTAGTGAGTCTAGTTCTCGCGACCCCGGGATGAACACAATTTACCGTCACGTTTGCGTCCATTTCCTGCACCGATATATTATAGAAAAACAAACATGCTACAACAATTACTCGATTGAATTAAGAAAATTATTATTATTATTCAGAAAGATATAAAAATCCACATTTCTCATTGATAAGATAATCTTGCCTTAAGTCTGTAGGCAAGTTCCTTTGTATGCAAAACGTTAGCCAACTTCGACAGAGCATAAGCACGTGTCCCATCGTATTCACTTTCAAACAAAACATATATTCACAATAAAGTCAAACGTTAACCAGTTTATTTTAGGATCTGTCTTGTCTATTCTAGTTAATGCTGTTACATCTACTAATTTTTCAAAAAAAAAAATAATTAGGTGACTAAACTCACCATTTATTCTTTGTTATGGAACAAAGATAACTAATAAAATCCCCCGAAATCCAGGTATGAATATTCGATGACACATTCACGATTCTTCCTTGAACGCCAGTTGTTTTTGCCGTTTTGATCATATTACTCAGCAATAACTTTGTCAACAGAAAATGACCTAATTAACGTACACAGAGAATACATTAATGTACTAGTACTTTAACACATACAATGTTTTTATGTCGAAATTTGAAAAAATTACCTAGATAATTAGTAGCAAAACTCATTTCAATCCCATCCTCAGTAATGCTGTGATTGTACGAGAATTTTCCGGCATTGTTTCTGATATAAAACACACATTACTGAAATAAAACTAACATGCATAAACATGAAATTACACCACTATTTGGTCGAGATTAAAATCAGATTTTGATAAAAGTCTGGTTGAAAAATCGTGGGACCATGAAATTAAATTAATTGTTGAATTTTACTTTAATAAAAATATAGATTATAATTTCTATCCAACAGAAGATGTGTGAAAAAGGGTGAATTGAGGGTTACATGAGGAGATTGAGAGGTAAATTGAGAGACTCAAACTCAAATGCAAATCTTCGTACAGAGTCGAGAGAGCTAAGATCAAGAGCCATAATGGTAACTTCCGACTGTGGAAACTCCGAAACAATGCGAGCCTTAGTATCCTCGGCGGCTTTAAGGTTCCTTGCTGGCAAGACAAGTCGTGCTCCGCGCTTAGCCAGCACCCTAGCCGTCTCAGCTCCAATCCCAGAGGTGGCACCTATTCAAGAAAAAAGCATTTTTAGATTCCATTTGCTCTTGTCGATTATTTCTGAAGAAAATCTTCACCTGTGATGATGGCCGTGATGGAGCGAAGATCAGGACTGTGGTCAGTGACTTGGTCGGCGGTGGACTTGGAGCCGAACCCACTCGGGCCGGCGGAGCCGATTAGGTACTTGACAGTTTCAAGCATTTCTTCCTTCTTTTTGTATAACTTCTTGAAATTAATTGCTTTCTTTTTGTAGGGTTGAAGAGTTAAAGTAGTAGCTGTAGCGTTTATGTTGGAAAGCAAGTTTCAGTTGAGGTCCATAACTGTGGCTGATGGAAAATCCAAGTACGTATAAATGTGCACTTTGCTTTGCAAGAAGTCAACTTAAAGTACAATGATTTTATGTATATTGTATAAACTCTCTTTCTAGGGTGACAGTGAATTAAGGGAAAAGAGAAGTTAGATATTTATAAAGGTGAATGGTGGTGGGGAAATCAATCGAGATGGCATTCATTGGAGAGCGTTTGAGTCATAATATTTTAAAAATATATATTTTAAAATAGTAAATTAATAGAAAATATGTAGTTAAAAAATNAAAAATATGTAGTTAAAAATAAGTAAAAAAATAATAATGAAAATTTTAATATAGCTCAAACTGGGGCTGATTTGGTCTTTGTAACTTCTTGTAATTGCATTTTTTTTGTTCATAGTAATATTTTATAATCATGCTATTTGTACAATCAAATGGTTGAGATATATGTTGATCAACACTCACAATAGAGGGTCCACTTTTTTTATTTTTTTTTTCTTTTCAATCATGCGAGCCCCTAATGCATGTGAAAGGTTGTCAATTCCGATTGTCAACCTCTCTTGTACAAATGAAATTTCCCAATATTTTATCATCAAGTACTTTATAAGGTATACTTTGAAGTAAATGTAAAAAAGAGTAGTGTTTGGAGTGAGATATATATGGCATACATGGTTTAATTGTGTGTCTTCTAAGTTCTATCAGTTATAACTTTCGAGAGAAATGATTTCATCTTCCAACATCAATTGATATTAGAGTTAAAGTTTTTGTGTTCGATTCTTAAGGAAGAATGATTCGAGCATATTAGTCATGTCAACGAGTCGAGCTAAGTTGGCTTATGAGTCGAAACTTGAAGCTCATGCTCGGCTTAAACAAAAAAGGTTCGAGCTTTTTTGACTCGAGTCGAGCCGAGCAAAAGCTCGACCAAAAAATTGAGGCTCGACTCTAGCTTTCGGCTTAAGTCTTAACATGCTGTTTTCAATTTTTTTTTTTTTTAAACGGGCTAGGCTCGTTAGGGCTGGCCTGTGTGCTTCGTCAAGCCGCACGAGGTGACTATGGCTCGAGCCTTTGCTCCAAAATGGGACTATGCCCGAGCCTAGGCTCAGTGGTTTCGAGTCTCGAACCAACTCGACTAGGGCTTTTTCGAGTCGAGTCATGAGCGGCCTGAGTCGACGAATCATTTTACCATCACTAGAGCATATTGGGAACATGAAGGTATCCCTATTTAGTAAGGGGTAATTTGAAGTAGATGCTCAAATAAATATTTTAATATTAAAAGGAAAATATTTTTTGAATAGAACTATTTATGGAATGATGAGGCGTCAAAATATAATTGAAGAAAATTATTTAATTGATGAAATTTTGATTTAATTAAATTTCACTATTATTTATTGATAAATTATTGTATAAATTGTTATATACACGTGCCAAAATAACAAACGAAAATGACCTATATATATATAGAAAAGTGTATAGCTACAGACTACAGTCGGCGATTAATTAAAATGGATGATTCCAGAAATTAATTAAGGGATGGCACAGGCATCAAGGTGGACTGATGTGTCTAAGAATTATATAAATAATAAAAATCTATGGTCAAAAAATTTCAATTAAGAAACCGTGCTAGTATAGTAGAAACATTCGTCCAGCTAGTAAAAGTGCTTTCTTGAATAATATTTTAATCTCATTTCATTTATACATTTTTTAATAAGATAATATTATACATAAATTTTCAAAAAAATTCTCATTCTTTAATTACACATTTCTCATCAATACACTATCCAAAAACACATTTTTTTGACAAAAATGAGGCTCAAACATAACCTTACGAGAAGATAATATAGCGTATGTTTGGGTTTCTTTAAAAGTTATTTATAATCTCATTGTAACAAAAAATGCATTTTACAATAGTATTATGATGGAGATTATATGGTTAAAAAATAAGACAAAAATTTAGATTTACTTGTAATATTATTTAATGAAGAATGTATAGTTGAAATGATGTTAAATTAATGTTCAAGAATACATTTTGATGTAGAAAACAGGACTCAAAAAAGGGCTTAATAAAACCCAAATATAAGCATAGTTGAGTTTTTCGAACTCTTACAATGAAAATTGAAATTCCGACTCTATAATACCAATTTAACGGTTCTTGAATCATCATGAATCAAGACGGAGACTCTTCAAGACGGAAGAAAAATGGTAAGCCAACCAAAATATATATAACCCATTTGTGTGATTTTTTACTTTTTGGAATAAGATTTCTATATTCGTTCTTGTAGTGGTGTAAAGCATGTACTTCACTTGAAGAAAAGAAAACGAAATTTTTGGAACATTATAATAAAGCAATGTGCTTTTTTTTTTTTTTAATCATATAATTAAAATAACTATAATTTTTCAACCATGCAAATCGTAGAAATATGTTAAACATAAATTATCAAAAGCTCCCTTACTGAAAATTAATATTTTGGAAAAAAAATATAACCGAAGAATTAAAAAAAAAAAAAGGTGTAACGGGCTCCTAAAAGGCAATTATTATAAAGGACAACAAGTCATGAAAATTCAGCCTTTTGAAGCACTTTGATCAGCTTCCATGCTTCTTTCAATGACCCACACAAAATGTTCATTCTATTCCTTGTGCACCAAAAGTGTTCCATTTAGTCAATAATCCACATTCTTTTGCACTTTTCATAATTGTTATAATCAAATCAAGTGATATAGTTTATCACTTAAAATCGAGATTTAAAAGCTGTTTGTTTATAAGTTGATACGAATGGGATGATATTACTTGATCTATAATCTTCATTTTATTCCGTTGTTCATCGAATCTGAATACAATTCATCTGCATCTAAGTAAATACAAGTACGCAATTTTCGATATGTGTAATTTTTGAAAATTCGCACCTCGAAATTTCAGAACAGAATTACTCAAATTTCGACTAATTTTTATCTATGCATTTTAATTTATACATTAAAAACAAAGGAAAGTTCTATCATTTTTTAAAAGCCTAGTGCTCCTCGAAAATGGTGCTAGTCTTGCACCGAGAGAGAAAAGTCATTTCACCTTTTTTCAGCACTACTGGTGGGTGTGGGATGGGGTGTGGCTGCGATGTTGTTCTGATTTGAATGGAACTGTGGAGATTGGGATTGACACAAACTTAAAACAGTAAGAAAATTGAAATTTTTTGCATGTATAGAAAATTTTTTACCAGAAATTATATAAATACTCGCATGAGCCCACCCCCATGCGAGTTAAAATATTGTAAAAAAAAAAAAAAGAAGGCCCATCCCATGTGTGTATTCAGTATGATTTCTGATTTTTGTTTCTCTGTACGTATAGTGCTTCTCAAAAAAATTATACCAAATGGTTAATTCGATTATCGCTTCTAACATTTAATGCTTTGTTGAGCATTCATTAAGAATTATGCTCAAATACGAGGCAACGTTTCAGATTACAAAACAAGTTCTCCCTAAGAACACACTCAAATCTTTCCCTCATCTGCTATTGTTTTCTCATCACTT
>CAIGRB010095387.1:0-10003 GCA_903798255.1 Fraxinus quadrangulata | reverse complement strand
GTCGCTCGACTCGATTGCCACCACTAGTCACGAGGAAAGTCGAGTTGCTGGTGGAGTTTGCCGACTTCGTTAAGGAGAAGGACTTATTGCAGCTATTTAGATAGGAATTCCTTAGTTTTGGTGAGGAATCTGAAATATTCATCTCTGAGAATGATGTTTTCGAAGTGGGGTATAAGATTTAGTTGGGTTTGGATCAGGTTCGTGCGAGGACTATCCTTTCTCTTGCATTTCTTCTTGAACTTCTTGGGGGGTTTTGGCGATCAGAAAGGATGAAGAAAAGTGGAAGGTGAAGAAAAGAAATGTAGGGTTTGTTGGAGTCTATGATCGTGGTAGCGATTTTGTCTAGGAGGTGCAAAAGCGTCGTTGTCGGCGGCGCGATAGGTTAATCTGGTATAATCCTGGGAAATGAAGGGGATGTTAAGGGATTAAATTAAAAGTAAGTTTCACAATTAAATCAACACTTGTCTCACAATTGAAATGAGTAAAAAAAAAGTGGGATTAGATGGGGGAAAAAGTGTGGTGGTGGTAGATGTGGATGAGGATGAAGAGGAAGAGGAAGAGGAAGAGGAAGATGAGGAGAAATGAAATTTTTTTCCTCTTTTTAATTTCTAAATTTTTAATAATTATTTGGGATTTGTTTGTACTTTTTTTTTAAAAAAATTGGGATTATGTTTGCAATTAGTTCTATAATTTTCTTTTATTATGTAATTTCATAATTTTTATTTAGAAATTGGATGAAAATGATGATTTTCGCAATCAATGTGTAAATAGGGGTTAAAATGTAACTTTTGGATGTTTTACACGATAAACCTCATAAGTAAGGACGTTTTGTGCTAATAAACCAAAAGCTTCCAATTTTGGTTCACTAATGTGATACAGTAATTAACTCAACAAACATGAATGGTTGGGATGTTGCCATGTGGCTAATAAAGGTAATTATTTTGTTTCTCAAATTAAATATCATATTACAAAAGATCCTAACCCTACCTGTTCGCGTGAAATTCGCAAGTGTAGGTAATCGTTGTACAAGTAATAAAATATGTGAGTTAAGAGTATTGTTCCCACGAGAAATAATGTCTAATTTGTAATTCAATAGTTTTTATCAAATTCGAGATGTAGCGACAAAAGAGAATTGTGTTTTGTTATCTATACTAATTTCTACTCTAAGAAAACAAATAAATATGATTTTTTCTAGTATGTGAATGCTTGTATTGGATTCATGTATTTAATTATGATTTTTTTTCTAATATGTGAATGCTTGTATTGGATTCATGTATCTCCCTATATCCATCTATTTCATTTCTCAATAATCATTCTATTCAATTCACGCATTTTTGACAACTGATAGCTAATATGTTAAATGCTCTTTTCCAAGATACACCAACCTATGACTAACACGACACGATCATATTCCTAATCCGAATTCATATAAAAGTCATGCATTTGATTTAGATTATCAATAAGATTGCATGTGTAAAAGAGATTTTTCTAATTCTAATTACACATGTTGATTTTACTGCGTTCTGGACTTATTGTGAGTACTCCTACACTACAACAAGCAACTAACTACTTAATTGATGATCAAGCAATAAGTAGTGTAATGAATATGTAAAATCAATCAAATAATAACACAAAATTCCTAAATTGATGTCTTGAATTAAAATAAATGAAAATAGGGTTCAACATTCATCCAATACAATTGAAAAACCTATCCAACTATCCTAATTATTAAACTATACAAAAAATAATAATAAAAAAATCACCCGAATTGAGAAATAATGAAAAAAGTAGAGGAATCCAATTTCTTGGCTTGAATCTTAAAAATGGATGAATATTTTTCAATAAACTTGTATAATTTGCTGTTAGTTGATGATTGCACCTCATTCTTCGCCTCCAAAATATGTAGAATAAATGATTTTTAGGTCAAAATGTGGTCTCTCTCGTGTTCTGATCGAGTTTGATATATATAGGATGCCTAAAATCATGTAACCAAAGTAGAATTTGAATTGAAAAAGAAACAAAATATCGCCAAAAGTTTTTACTATGGCATCGCATAGTACATTTATAAGCGATCGCATCAAATTAGACCTATGTGGCCGCATAGATATACATTTTCTTTTTACCGAACATCTTTTAATATTTTGGTCATATCATTTTCTCCCGATATGTGATTGACGTGATTCCAAATGAGTTGGAAAGATAACTCAAAGAGTTACAAATCTTACAAAAATATAATTTTTTCAATTCTAACATTTCTTATGCAAAAAATGGGTCTCAATCTGAGACTGAAAATCTGAAGTATAATTTTTTTGGTTGCAAGCTGATATGTGATAGTATTTGGACTATATTTCATCCTTTTGGCTTCTTTCTTCATCCAATTGATGCCTAAAACTCTCAAATTTGCATCATGAGGTTTGACGTAACTTTTGAGCATTTGCATTTCAGTCTTCGAACTTTGTATTTGATACAATTGAGCAATTTTTCGCTATCTTTGTATTCTTTTCTCTAATTCTTCATCAAACATTGAGTTTTACCTACCAAATAAAATGTAACATAATTTAGGTAGTATTTTATCCAAAGAACAGTAAAATATTATCATTTAGGACCTCGAATAAATGTAGAAACTACACTTATCACACTCCCAAATTTGATTCTTTGTTTGTCCTCAAACAAAACTAAAATCTAAAAAATACACAAATACACCATGCTAATTACCTAATTGGTGGCTAGTCAATCAAGTAAAGTAAAAAAAAAAAAAATTAGCTAGCTAGCTAACCTGATTTTTTATCTCAATATTGAAATCATAATATCAGATCTATGCATAGTTTCAAAATCACAAAACAGAAATTAAAATCTATTTTTCGAATATAAAATCGATGTGTGTGTGTGTGAAGAATTAAGTATAACATTATGAATTCATGAGTTGTTTCAAATCCCGACCCTCGATGGTCAAAATATATTCTTTCATCACTCGTAAGATTCACACACCCCAAAACTTATTCTTTTCGCTCTTTTCAAGTGTGTGAACTAAGGTTGAATTTTATACTATCGTTAGTTTAGGTAAATCTCATTAATTGCAAGTCAATAAGTCAATAAATAAGAATTCTCCATTAAGTTTGATTGCTTCAATCTCTAGGAATTAATTAGAATAATAATCTCTTATCAAAAGTCAAATTTTCTTGATCAAGTGTTTGGGACATAGCCAAGGTATTTGGTGCGTCTTCTGTTTCATGCACCTGTTTTTTTTTTCAACACTTTTTTTCTTTATTTGCAACATTATCTCCCTAAAACCGTATAGATGACCTATGTAACAAGTTTTAGGCCGATGACTCCCAAGTCAATTGATTTTAAGACAATATGCTTTAACACCCTTATAGGCTTAATAACTCGAGTCATAAATGCTATAAAGAGAAATTTTCAAATAAAATATGTATTTTTTTTTACCTTGATTAGTGCAATGTCCCTCATTAAGTAACTATTATAAATTTGGTCTAAAAATATAAAACTTAGTGGTTTTGGATTTAAAATCTATGGTCCACTATTTCAACCTATCCAATTATGAAATCAAGTCATTCATACACAATGCTTAACTTAATTCATGTGCTCAATATATATCAAATTTCACATGAAAAAGTAAAAATTAATCTAAGCATGCAACTTATTCACCATTCATAGATCAATTCATGATTCAATATATTCATCATTGTCAGTCAGGCCAACTAACTCAACTCACACAAGCATACANCAAACACATAAAAAAAAAATGAAAACTCATGTTTTCCACCTCCAAACTTAAACTAGACATTATTCTCGATATCTTAAATTCTAAATCAGTATATAAAGGGTTGAGAAAGAAAAAGATTCCCCTAATATGGCTTGTAATCCAATGACTAGCTTCCTATTACTCCCGTTAGCTCCTTGGTCTTGGTTGGTTTAAGTGTTTTGCAACATCATGTTCCTGTGGAATACAATCAAATAAAGCATTAAAATCAAATAATTGGAATAAGTGTTGCTTAGCTCTAACATCTAATAAACCACTAACATATTGAAAATCTAAGGGGAAACGGTGTATGGAAAGATGAGTCCCTAAAATTGAATAATACAAAACTAATGTATATTATTTTAAATTATTCTAAATCTAAAAAACAGAATAAATTAAAGGGATAGAAGAGCTGAATTGCCTCCCAACAAGCTTTTTTTAAAGTCTTTAGTTCGACGCGTGTTACTTTTAGGCTCTTCATGGTGGCTTGAAAATAGAGTTTTTCAGTCCTGCATTTTAGACACTGGTTGCACTTCTTATGTTCATCTTTGGCTCTCCAAATAATCATGTTTCCATTATTATCCCTACCAATAATTCCTCATATGTCTGGCCTACCTTTGTAGCTCTCCCAGTGATTCACTCATTGGCAATCCTCAAAATTAGAGGGTTTTTTGATTGAATTTTTATGGTGAAACTCCCCTGCTTATCTTCCACCCTCAGGACTATCTCAGTAGTATCAAAATCCAGCAAAACTCGACTTCTAGACAAAAATGGCCTTCATAAGATTGTTGGCATCTGATATGTCTTTTCTATGTCCAGGATGATGAAGTCAATTGGAAAAATAAACTCCCCCACCTGGATAAGCATGTTTTTGACTATTTCATAGGGGTGTTTCAACGATCTGTCTGCGAGTTAAAGGATAATAGAGGTCGTCTTAGGATCTCCCAATCCCAATTTCCTATAAAGAGGCAAAGAAATTAAATTTATGCTTACTGCTGATTCAATCAAACAATTTATATTATGAATTTCCTATAGAGTAAGGTAAAGTAAAACTCCCAAGATCTTTTAGTTTGGGAAGAATCCTGTGCAGGATGATCGAGCTGCATTCTTCAGATAGTGCTATCGTTTCGTGATCGGGCAGCTTCCTCTTTTTGATCAACATCTCTTTCAAAAAATTGAAGTAGTTTGAGATTTGAAGGATCCCGTCAATGAATGGGATGTTGACATGCAACTTTTTGAGGACTTCCAGAAATTTATTGAACTACCTCTCCAGTTTGGTATTTTGCAACCTTTGAGGAGAATGGATTAGAGATGTGAGTGAAGTGCCACGAACTGTTGCCTTAAGTTGTTGGCTATTTGAGACTAATTGTTGATCTTTCTCTATTTTTTTTTCGGACTGCTCTACCTATTCTTTGCTCTTAGAAGATATTTTAGTGTTCTTTGTCTCCTTCCTCTTTACAGTGATTTTCGGCAACTGAACGCCACTCATAGTAGTGATGGCCTGAACCTACTCTGCTGTTGGTTTCCGTCGAAGTCTTTGAGAGAATGGAATGAGTGGCACATAAGCTTTGACGAGGGTGGTGTGAGTGAATGATGGGAGCTCAATAGTTGCATAATTAACCCACTCAACCGCTAGTACCTCCTCTCATGGGTTCTTCTATGTATCACTCGACAAGTTACCTTGTGGTCTGTTGGCTATTGTAATTGCTATCTGTCCCACCTGATGTTTCGATTCTTGATCGATGCCTGTTGATTCTGAAAATTGGTCTCAGTCTTTGAGATGTATTGAGATAGCAAATCTTTCAATGACAGCTATCTCTCTTGTTGTTGCTAATATTGGAACCCTAGTGGCATCTTCTGATTGTTTCTTCCCTGTCCTTGTCCCCAATTGTTTGACCATGAAAATTTTGGATGGTTTCTCCAACCCGGATTATAAGTGTTGGACTAGGGATTGTTTTGTTGTTTTGGAAAGTTCAGTGCATAGCTAATCTTTTCGGACTTAATAACCGGTGTAGAAGCAAAATGGCAGCGTGTAGTATTGTGTTCTACTTCACAACCTTCGCACACATGTGGTAATTGGTGTACCATGGTGAATTATTGAGATAAATTATCTATTTTCATCGTAAGAAACTCCATTTGTGCCACCAATGCTGTCATTGCATCCACGTTATGCACTACTACTATTTTCCTTGGAGCTTCCTTATCGGTTGGCTACATCGATTGATTCTCGACTATATTTTCATACAATTAATTGGCCTCATCGATGTCAAGTTTCATCACTGATCCTCCTGCTGAAACATCTATCATATTTCTATTTGCACGGAAAATTCTTTGTGAATTATAGTACCATTCCCACAACACCACAACCATGTTGCTCAAGTAACATGAATTTGTATCACACTGTGCATGTTTTACACATTTCACACTTGTGCATCTAACATTTTGGACACGATTGAACAATCCCTTATCTTGGATGGCCTCGTAAACTTGTGTGTCAATGTATATCCGTTAATTTCCAATCAAAACTTCGTGTTATTATTTTCTTTACGTTATTTTTAGCTAAGACCATTTTAAGTCTTTCCAAAGTTTATAGCACGACCTAATTCATATATGATAAGTGTATTTTGTATATTTATTTAGGCCATTAAATTAAGTATTTTTTAGTGATTTAGATGAATTATAACTTAATTTTGTGTTAATTATGTTTGTTAGCTTGAACTCAACGCAAATTGGTGAACTTGAGAGAGAAGAAAAAAATGTGCGAAAACGAAGGAAATTCAAAGTTTGGGAGAACAAAGTGTAAATATTCAATAGTTGATTCAGATCACAAAACGATGTTAAACATTATATATGATCAATTTGATGCAATTGGAGGTCAAATGAGTGAAACATATTGGAAGTATTTTCAAATCAATTTCTAGCCGAAGAAGTTATGCTCTAGATTTTTAGTCTCAAATTGAGACCCATTTTTCGGATAGCAAACGTTCTAATTGGAAATATTGTATTTCAAGAATAATTATAGCCCTCTAGATTATAATTCTAAATTATTTTGAATCACCTCAATTGGATATTTGTAGAGAAAGTTATGACCAAAATATTGGAAGGTGCTCAAGGAAGAACCGAAGCGAACATGCGCGCAGGGGCAATTCATGGTGTGCACGCGTTACACTATTTTCCCCAACCCGAGAGCCATTTGGCTCCATGGCGCACGAGCGAGCCATTTTCACAGATGAATCAATACTTCTTTCATGATTCAAACTCTTTTGGAACTTAAATTGGACACGATTTTGACATATTTTATGTCTCTCATAAATAGGGAATGAGGGCTACATGTTGAAAAAAAAAACCTCTCTTGCCTTTTCATACAAAATATTATCATCAAATTCATCAAATACGAGGGCCCAATTATTATATTTTGAGAGAGGAGATCGAGCCATAGCAAATAATTGAATGTCAATTAAATCAAAATTTTGAAGAATTCAACATTGGAATTGAAGATCAACATCTTTTGCTTTCTATCATAATCCGGGTGATATTTTTCTGTTTGTTTTTTGTAATTTATATATTAACATGCTAGGTTAGATTCGTTTTTCTATTGGATGAAGATGAACACTATTGTTTATTTGTTTTAATTCAAGACTAGTAGTTTATTTTATTTCTTGTGTTCTTGATTAATTTTGCATACCCATTGTATTATTTAATTGATTGGCCACTAATTAGACAATTAGTTACTTATTGTACTGTTGAGAGACTCACAATAAGTTTAGAATGCGACAAAATTAACATATGTGCAATATGTTAGGAATAATATTTATCACACGTGCAATCATATAGATAATCTAAACTTTAATGCATTCTAATCATTCGAATTTTGACTAGGAATAGATTTAGGTCGTGATTAGAATATATTTAATTTGTCTTGAAAAAGAAAATTATATATCATAGTTTTATCGATTGTCAAAAATGTATGAACGGAACTAGATTAGAAATCAAGAATTGAAATAGATAGCAATAGGCGGATTCGAGATATAATACAATCATCCATAAATTGATAAAAATCACATTTTACATCTTTCTAAGACTAATTTAGCATAAAACAAAATAAAATTCTCTTTTGTTTACACAATTCGAATACCATAAAAAGTTAGTAAACTTCAATTGAATTTATTCCTTGTGGGATGATAACTCTCAACTCATCAATTCTATTACTTGTCAATGATCTCGTGGATTTCGCACGAATAAGTTTTTGACACCGTTGTCGGGGAATAATTTAATTTAAGTTTATTAGTTTTATAGTATTCGAATTTTTCTTTTATTTTATTTTAGGCTATTATTTACACAAATACTTTTTGGTATATTTTTTTGGTAGTTTATGCAAGATTCTAAAGAAATCGAGCTCCTACCATTAGATACCGAGATCGAAAGAACCTTCAGAGAACGAAGAAAAGTACGGAGAAAAGTAAGAGACATGGTATAAAATCAAAATCAAGTTCAATTACCACCAGATGCGCCAGAACAACCTGATCCAGTTCTTAGGGATTATTTAAATCCCGTACCTGCTCATGTGCAACCAGCTATTATTTATCCACCTTTTAGGCATTCCAACTTCCACATTTGACCAGATGTCATCAACTTGTTTCAGAATCATCAGGACATCGGGTTCTTAGGAAAATCAACTGAAAATCCTCGTGAACACGTATAAGCTTTCTCGATGCTTTGCAAGGTGATCAACCATGAAGGCATGTCAGCTAATGCTTTTTGAATGCGTCTATTCCCCCATATTTTAAAGGAAAACGCACGAGAATGGTTAAACTCACTACTTCTTGGGAGTATTGTTTCGTGGAATGACATGATACAAAAATTCACCTCGAAATTCTTCCCACCTTCTCGAGTCCATCAGATCATAAATGAAGCCACTACATTCAAACAAAAGGACATCGATAGCTATCCAAAAGCATGGTAAAGATTCAATGATTACTTCAGAAAGTGTCCCAATCTAGACATTCCTAAAAATGCTAAGGTCTACATCTTCTATTCAGACCTGCATCCTTAATACCGTAACATGGTCGACACTTCAACAAGAGGATCGATCATGGATATTCCCTTAGACAATGCCTTAGATCTCTTTGAGAAAATATCAGAAAATCAGACTATGTGGCCAAGAGAAAGATTTTGAGGAAAATAGCAGGTATTCACAACATTGACGCAATTACATCATTGGCAGCCCAAATGGAAGCATTGACAATGAGATTGGACAACCTAACTCAAAATGTGAGCATGGTACACCAATCAGAACCAGTTTGTGAAGGCTGTGGGGCAAATAATATAACTACTAGCTGTCATTTAACCTCAACCTATGTTTATCAACCTGAGGAAGTTAGTTATGCACAGATCTTTCAGAGGCAGTAGAACAATCCTTACTCCAACACCTATAATATAGATTGGAGCAAGCGTCCTAACTTTTCATAGGTTAATAATCAGGGTCAAGGATGTCAGATTCAGGGTAACCCACCAGGATTTCAACAACAACAAGAAAAGAAGTCATCATTGGAATAATTATTGGCTAAGTTCATTACCAAAAGTGATACTAATTGTCAAAACCAGCAGGCTGTTCTTCAAAATCAATAGGCAGCAATTAAAAACTTAGAAACTTAGGTGGGGTAAATAGCAGCTGTATTAGCCAGTAGAACACAAGGTACTCTGTCAAAAGATATAGAAAAGAACCTACGGGAACATGTATTAGCAGTGAAAGCTACGAATTATGCAATTATTAAGACATCGGAAATTAAGCATACAACCCCATGTTCGAGCATATGTGCCACCTATTCCTTTTCCTCAAAGACTTCAACGAAAGCCAAAAGAGGAATAAGTCCAGGCCATTACAACAAAAAATGGAGTTCAGTTGCCAGAAATTACTATGAAAAAGATAGGAGTACAGGAAAATCAAGTACCTACCACGGGCGAGGAACAAGTAGTTCAACCTGAAGAATCAACAAAGGTAACACAGAAGAAAATTCGGATAGTCAACTGGGTAAGGCAACTGTTCTTGTCAATAAACACACACCTACAGTCTCATTCCCTCAAATGTTGCAAAACAATAAACTGGACAAATAATTTAAGAAGTTCTTGGATGCCCTAAGACAACTTTACATCAATATTCCTTTCATTGACACCATTCAACAAATTCCAAATTACACAAAGTTTTTAAAAGAGATGTTAACTAAGAAGAGAAAGCTGCCAGTA
>CAIGRB010095383.1:0-34610 GCA_903798255.1 Fraxinus quadrangulata | reverse complement strand
ATTAATTACAGTATAAAAAGAGAAACTAGGAGAAAATGATGTTTTGAATAGAGTTTTTTGGAGTGTGTGTCTAAAAAGTAGGATAAAATTCGGTTTACGTGCTGAATAGTTTATTGTGTGAATGTGGAAGTTAACTATAAATGAATACAATTAATTACAGTATACTGTTAGCCAAGCTCAACTTGAAGGGTCACAGTTGTGCCTGGTTGACTTTGGAGATGAGCTCTGTCAGCTTGTTTTTGTGCATTCAGAAGGTTGACTAGGATAGGAATCGACTTCTTATCATGTGCTTACTCCACCGGAAAGGAGAATCTTGTGTGACCATAGAAGTAATGCATTAACATTCGTAAGTCTAGCTATTTATTGTTAGTATTTGTGTTTATTTCCCGTACTTTTCCTTAATATATGTTCAAATTTCTTTTTGGGAGTATGTATCCCTCCTTAGACATTCTATAGAGGACAGAATAAGAATTAGAATCACTCCATGCATAAGGATCTAGATCGCTTAGCAGAAAAGATCGAAAATTGATTTATCTGAATCATTGGATCTTTTTGATTATATTAGAGAAAGTAGCGAGTAGAGTTTCAAAAATCGATTTCTCTGAATCATTGAATCTTTTTGATTGTATATATGAGAAAGTAGCAAGTAGAGTTTCATTAATCAACACACTATCTCTGCGTTCGATAAANAAACTGTCTATTTCTGTTGAACATTTAAGGGCCGAACCGTCCCTTCCAATTAGGGGGCTTTTCCAGAACCTTTTGGTATAAAGAATTTGCTATGCGAGACAATACTACTCTTTGATGGTCCTGTGGTAAGACCAACCTCAATTTGTAAAGTGTGTTGGTTTTGCAAAATCATTTGTCAATTGAGCTTCCATCATGGGCTGCATAGTACCATTTTTCAGGTGTTATTTGGCAAGTAAGTTTAGGTTAATTTTACATGGCGAGTAGTTGATTAAGGGTATTTAGAGTTTGGTCCCCATTTTCTAAAACTCGTTTTCAACCACACATTCTCTCAATGAAATAAATTTGCACGTAGACCCCTAACTTTTGCCTACTTTTTAACCACACATTCTCCAAAAAAATTACTTATCACAAAATCTACTCTCAAAAAATCTCTATCAGCATCAAATGGGCTTTAATTTGTTGAGGAAATATTTTGACCTGGTAAGTGATAAGGTAGGGGTATTCCAAACCTTTTTGAGGATTAGATTAGATAAGAGTGCATTTATCATGATGTAGTTTCTTTCTTATTTCGTAAAATTATTTAGTGGAAGTCCCTCAGATGATTATTGTTGTGAAGTTACATCTTGTATGCTCCAGACTATGATGATCAATGCAAGGCGCAGCCTGTACTTTTAGTAGGAGTTGGGACATGAATATATGCTGAATAACTTGTGATAACGCAGGTATGCATGGTCAATCGCTGACTGTGCCACGTGTGAAATGCATATGGGATGGCTCTTCACAGCAACAAGGAAGAAATTGAAACCCCGGTCCTTTTGGGGAGTTAAGAGTTCACAAATTGCTGATGAAACGCGGGAAGTCTAGTACACTGGTTTGTGCATTACCCCCATGGTACTTTTGGTGTTCAATCTGTATATAGCTACTTACTGGGCATCGGTTAATCAGTTTTTTCATGTATACAAACGTCAAATAGCATTACTGGTTGTGAGTGAATAGAGGGCAAAACTAGAATGGTGAAAGCACATATTTGGCGTGTATGTAAGGATTCTAACTTGCGGTTATTAGTCTCTACCGTGTCATCTCTTATTGGAGAGTTTGAACAGCGAATTAATATCATATATTCTCAATAGAGCTAAATATGAAAATATATACAAACTGTTGTTCAATTTTTAGGGAAGTTAACTATAAATGAATTCAATTAATTACAGTATAAAAAGAGAAACTAGGAGAAAATGATGTTTTGAATAGTGTTTTTTGGAGTGTGTGGCTAAAAAGTAGGAAAAAATTCGGTTTACGTGCTGAATAGTTTATTGTGTGAATGTGGAAGTTAACTATAAATGAATACAATTAATTACAGTATACTGTTAGCCAAGCTCAACTTGAAGGGTCACAGTTGTGCCTGGTTGACTTTGGAGATGAGCTCTGTCAGCTTGTTTTTGTGCATTCAGAAGGTTGACTAGGATAGGAATCGACTTCTTATCATGTGCTTACTCCACCGGAAAGGAGAATCTTGTGTGACCATAGAAGTAATGCATTAACATTCGTAAGTCTAGCTATTTATTGTTAGTATTTGTGTTTATTTCCCGTACTTTTCCTTAATATATGTTCAAATTTCTTTTTGGGAGTATGTATCCCTCCTTAGACATTCTATAGAGGACAGAATAAGAATTAGAATCACTCCATGCATAAGGATCTAGATCGCTTAGCAGAAAAGATCGAAAATTGATTTATCTGAATCATTGGATCTTTTTGATTATATTAGAGAAAGTAGCGAGTAGAGTTTCAAAAATCGATTTCTCTGAATCATTGAATCTTTTTGATTGTATATATGAGAAAGTAGCAAGTAGAGTTTCATTAATCAACACACTATCTCTGCGTTCGATAAAGGTGTAAGAGGGACCTTTGTGTATTGAAGAAGAATACAATATACTCTAGCAAAAAATCCCAGCTGAATCACTGGAGTGTTGAATATGTGAGCATCAAAGCACACTATCTCTGCGTTCGATAAAGGTGTAAGAGGGACCTTTGTGTATTGAAGAAGAATACAATATACTATAGCAAAAAATCCCAGCTGAATCACTGGAGTGTTGAATATGTGAGCATCAAAGTTTTTGGTGAATCTATTGTATCCAAACTTCGCAGCCATGCGACTATAGTACATTAGTCAACTCGGGTGAAAACACAGACTACAATTGTTAAACTAGAACAAGAGACGTGAAATTGCCTGAAATGCACATATATTATGTAGACCTTTGATTGTTTTCAATGGAGTAACAGGCACATTTGTGACCTCGGCTAATGCTTATAAATGGTTCAAGTAATTTTTTTTAATCTCTAGTGCCATCTATTTATTCACCATTCTGCTTTTTTTATAAACGCAAAGATGCATTTGATTCTCTCCAGAAATAAAAATGAACCAGAAGATTCGAATAGCAAGAAACGACACTTGGTTCATTATGGATGTCTGATCCTTAATTTTCATAAATAATATTGCCTTATTTGAGATAAACGAAATGAACCAAGAACCGTTGGAATTGAACAGTAGCAGAATTATCACGTTGAAAAATTTTAAGAGGCATGTTTAGTGCGTTTTACTATTAATCAAATTAAAAATAACTTAATTATTTATTTTGGCAATAATATTACGTATGAAATTAATACCTCCCCACGGTGCCATCAATAAGAATCAAACCAACAGCAGCTAATGAATTATATAAATGAAACGGTTCTTTTATAAAGACAAATAAAATATACTTTAGTACATAATGAATAAGTTTAAAAATTAAAATTTTTTTTGTTAATCAAAATAAAAAATAATCAAGTTGCTAATTTTGACACAATTTTTCACCGTCTGCGCGTTTTTCTAATACATTTTTTCAATACTTATACGTTGTTTTAATAGACAAGTCTAACTTCCAACAACAGTAACCATTGGAAGAACCCATTTGAAAGAAAATAGTAAATAAAAAATAATTTCGTGATCCAACCAAAATTTAACTCCGGACCTCTTCATCAATCTGCAAAATCAAGAAATTAGCGAATGGTAATTACCTAGTAACCTAGATGCCCAAAACATGACATCATCCATAGTTGGAAACTTCAGAAAATTTCTTAGGAACCCAGATTGGAGAGTGTGAAACTACGGTCAACTACTAATTTTCAACTAAATGACTTGTGTGTTGATAACCCCAAAATATCTTCATTCCATTATTACTTCATTCATCCTACCGATGTCTGACCAGAATACAGAAGGCGCTCAATTATTAATTACCTGCTCACCAACCAGGGCATGCTCGAAACACAGTATTGAACATAAAATAAACAGGGTTTTAACTTCTATATCCAATATTATGCCATCATCTCTACAAACGTGCTGTTAAGTCGTAAAAACCAAAGGCCTATCTGCACTTTTCTCAGTTCCACAAAATTTCTGCAAAGATACAACACTCAAGTGAATGAATTGCAAAATACATTGTCGTCAACAATTTACCCATTTCACATGCATATAGTAATAAATGGGCTATTTATCAATGACTTCAAACTGGTTCTACAAGAAATCAACGAAATCAAGTTTCCAGTACTTACAGATGGCAGTTACATGTAAAATAAAAGGATAATATATATTACAAATTGCAAAATGAGCTTATAATCCCGCCTAGTTGGAGCTTGCAATTCAGACATGGTAGTTGCAGCTTGAGAATTGTCAATAAGGGATTACCTTTTCATTAAAGGGCATCTTCTCGTGGCGAGGCATGTTTAGATACAACAGAAGGGGTCGAGGTCATGTTTTCCTAACAATTTATGAACATCTCAGCCTAAACAACAATTTTTTTCACAAAGTACATCAACTGGAAATGCCTAATACTATCTGGCAAATGTAGCAGCACAATTCATGGCATAACAAATTGAATAACTCTATTTAGCACCAATCTATGAGCAAGCGGGAATCTAGCTAGACTTGTCCAATTAATTAAAATACCTCAGAATTTCCTTGGACAAGCTTAGGAGGGTTTACACTGCCACCTCGACAGGTGCTAAGCATCACTTGTGCTAAATAGATTGGTGCTAAATAGAGTTATTCTAACAAATTACTAGGTTTTCAAAGGAAATTATAAACAAGTTCTGATACCTTTCAAGTCGTGAATACCATACAGCGAACACATTCTTGGTTCAAAACAGCTGACTCCTCCAACTCATTGAGATTTTAATTGTGACAGTCAATGAAAATTCCTTGGAAAAAAAGAGAGCGAGCGAGCCAACAGAAAATTAAGAGTTATTTCCTGCAATAAATAGCCTTATCAATATAAGGCCATTTAAATTGATTCATATACCAATTAAGTCCATATAGATGTCCAAGTCAATGTTAGTTATCCCAGAAAATTATAAAATACAAACCAAGCTATCCATATCCAAAATAGCAATGAGGACCTAAAAAGGGAAGGATGCCATATGGTTGACAGACTGCATAGCATAATATTAGGTTGCGTGTACCAAAATACTATAGCAATCGATTTGTAGCCTGTGTGCTCAGCCTTAGGTAACTATTGTTCAAAACTATACAAACTTCTACCAATGAGTAAACTACACCCACTGGATATCTCAAACCGCTTGAAGCATCTAGATGCATTTGCCATACAGCGCATAGGTGTTACAAATAATTATATATGTTGATAGTAAGAGTTAAGTATACTATCAACAACCAAGTTGGCAGAATCAGTCAGCTTGGCAGCAGAAAAAAGGCTATCCTTTCTTTTCTCAAATTACAGGAAACCAGTACTCTCGCATTTCATCGTAAAGAAAAGTCAATTCCATGCAATCCATAAGAAGTCCTCAACAAAATTGGATGCCTCAGGAAACAGTTCTCCCATAACACACAGATGCAATGTAAAGGTTTTTTGCCCATTTCTCCTGCATGCAACCAACAAATTTAATTACCGAGCATAGGGGTTGGAGCGGGGAGAACATAGAAAAGAGATAAAGAACAATGCATAAATAATAGATTCAGATATTCAACCTTGACATGTGTACTTGGAAAAGCAGAAGTCCGAAGAGTCTCCTGTGTCTCATCTGCTGGTTTTCTTCTTGGAACACTCAGAACGAGAGCAGTTTGATCCCATGTTGCAGCAGTTGATGTAATGCGGTAACCAGCATCCCACCTTCTATGAACACCTTCACTAGGGTACAGAAAGTCTAACTCAACAACCTGAAATCACAAAATGATGTGCTCGGATCAACTCTCTTGGTCAGTTAAGAGGGCATCAAGTCGAATAGTTACTATAATTCTAGCATACCTGATCAGAAAATCCAGCCCCACGAGACATGACAATTGCCCATCTAGACCCTGCAGTTGCCATCGCAGTGACATAAAACCCCTCTCTCCATTTTTTGTTGATCCACTTAAATGGAAACGATTCACTGACTTTATATGATTGCTGCAGATACTGGGTTCCTGTTCAGAAGGTAAACAAATTAGGAGAATTCCAAATTGTGCAAGAATATATTGAGGTTCTAGAATACTGACACTAACCCTTAGACATAACCACTAATGAACTCCCATTATTAGCCCCTGCTAACGCGCTTATATAATAATTCTTCTCCCATTGTTCCATAATCCATTCCTGCAGCAGATACTAGGGAAAGATATTAGATACTGCTCGCATGCCTAGACAAATAAAAAGAAAAAAGAGGCAGGTTAAAGAAAATGCCAATGTGCAAATGTGCAGGCAAATCGTCTAGTACACTGTCCAATGACTTTAAAAATACCCAAGTTTGGAAGAATTAAAAAAGACCTTGTGAAGGAAATAAGGAGACAGTTCGTAAACTTGAGCATTGAAACCAGTCCCTGCATCCATAATTAGGGCCCACAAGTTCGTACAAGATGCCACGCTGCTGATAAATAGTCCATCTTCATTTCCTTTATCGATGTGCTGAGAGAGCCTGACATCTGCCACATTATAGTGATATCTACAAAACCAACCGCAGAGTGCAACTCAATTATTTCTTTGCCAAATCCTGGAAGAAACTTACAGTTGAATTGTGCATACCTTTGCTTCATTGGGCGTCGAGCATTATATACACTAATCCATTGTGTTGCAGGCATACCCATTCGGATCTTTTTCTTTGGTTGCTCGTCATCATCTCCATCCATCATCAATCGCCCTCTCTTGTGCCCAACTTGATATATAAGCTTCATGACGTAAAAATAAGATGTGAGAACTGAATAATTTACAAGTTTTCAAGATCAATAAACAAACATTAAGACACTGAGGCCAAATGGAAGCATACCTTTTGAGCACCTTCAGTATTGATTGGCCTGATGTCAGGATTTGGACCAACTATACCATCAAATAAGGAGATATACTTCGCATAATTAGGCTCCTCATCAAACTTCAAGTTAACAACATACTCAACAAACTGACGGAAAGGTGAGGGGCAGAAGCAACAGAGAGATTCTGGAGAAGTTGCCATCTTCTTTTTGCAGACAATGAAGCCTTTATTCTCACCCTAAACAAATCATCATGTGGTTGTGAGCATTACAAAAATATATCAATAAAAAAATACCTAATCCATATCAGGTTACTGCCAACCTGGTATCCCTGCCAAGGAAGCCGGCCACGGAGAAGAAAAATTAATGTATATGCAAGGGACTCCAAATCATCTCTACGGCTCCCAGTTCTTCCAAGATGAGCATGCACACTTGCATAGCGTACTGTGCCCCTGAAAACCAATATTCTCATGTGTCAATTAATCAGTCAGTCAGAATAATAAAATCCAAGGACAAGGAAAGAAGTTAATAGACATCAAACACAGAATAACTTCACCTAAAAACATCTGGCCGTTGATCATAATCTACATGCAGACCAGTTGAACTATCACGCCAGCGGGTGGCTGCGTCAAAACACGTAAAAGATCGATGAGACTAGATATTCCATTATTATATTTGTAAACTGCACATGAATTATTAAAAGAAGGCTATAATTGCCAGCTAAAATACCCAATCCGAGATCAACGAGAAAAAGTTTTTTCTCATCAACTGTTCCAGGTGGACCAAGCAAAAAGTTCTCAGGCTTCACATCCCCATGCACATATCTGCAGAATTCATAACAAACACATATTTCAAAATAACAGAAGTCATTAGTTAGTATATTTTACACATGGAGTTTTGACAGGAAAGCATACGAAACACATTTCAATAAAGCCTAGATTAGTTAAGCAGTTACGAAATAAAAAACACTGTTCAGGAGTTACATTATGCAGAAAGGACATTTGATTCCACGCACTACTACTGTATTTCATCAAATCAAACCTCCTCATACACTAATAAATGAGAAGACATTCCTATCAACAAAACCTCTTTCATCATTAGCATAAAATAGCTGCCACCTCGGAGGATGCTATACACTAATAAATGAGAAGACATTCCTATCCACAAAGCCTCTTTTTTCATTAGCATAAAATAACTGCCACCTCGGAGACTGCTTACTATCTTTCTCCCAAAAAAAAAAAAAAATCCCCTTTCCACAAAAAAACACCCACTATCTTGTGCGTTTCTGGTAACATAATGAAATATTCAAGATAAACCCCATGATTATCTTATCTTAGACCACAAGTGTAAATTTGTACATGAAGAGAGGAAGCGATGTGATGATGATTTTGTAAGGAACAACTATAATAGTGTCCTTTTTAATGTGGATAATCAGTGCTCCTTGCTGTAAGTTCAGGAATTCGATATCTATTCATGAGCCTTAAAAAAGAAAACTTTTGGTAATTAATATCCAATGCCGCAGTCAGTTGCATTTATTTACAAGTCTATGTGCTGTTCGCCCTAATTATTATACAATCTATAACTACTTATCAACTTCCCAGATCAATTTCCAAGCACTCAGAAAAGTTTATAGGTTAGTGTAGTTGCACTGTCCACAATTTTCAACATTCTCCATACCAGCATCACCACATTCTACATTTCCCTTTTTTATTAGCATTTATTACACTCAAATTCCCAACGAGATTATGACACAATAGTAATAGCATCTCGAATATCTGCATGCCATCATATCCGCGCTCAAGATTCTTTCTGTGCTTCTTACAAGTTAAGATACTAAAAGAAGCATCACCCTTCTGTAATTCAAATAACACATTATCTGAGGTCAAAGTTCAAAGAATTACCCTTTGGAGTGCAACTTCTCTAAAATAGAGATGGCTTCAATTGCAATACAAGCCACCATTTCAATGGACATTCTGCAATCTCGTAATAAGATTGAGTTCAGAAATGCAGTCTTATTAACAAAATCCCAAAGAGAATAGATGAGAAATTTCTGGGAAACTTACGTGTGGGAAGTGTTATTCCACACATCCCACAGACTAGGTCCAAGCATATCCATAACCTGCAAAGATTGTCAGGTTTGTCAAAGCAATAGAAGAAAAAAAAATATGAAAGTTCGTCAGCAATATAGGGAATAAAATATGCACTACAGAAAGCACATACCATAATGTAGTAGTCATTTTGCCGTCCTTTGTAGTGTACGCGTGGTATGCCATGACTGCCACCAAGTGCACTATGAAAAGGAAAACAAAATTTAAGAGCACCCACATTAATTTTAGATTAAAAAAACACTGGAAAGACTAAATACTAATAAATAGTAATAAGAGAGAAACAGGCAACTAACTTGTAAACTTGCCACTCGTAAGGGGGTCCATAGTTACAACCCTTGCTGCTTCGATGCTCAAATTTCAAGGCTACCTAAAAGTAATAAGAAAATTTTCACAGTTTAGAAGCAATCTGGCAAACCGCTATAAATTACAAAAGCAAACAACAAAGTGCATACCTCTACAGCTCCTGGACCAGTTCTTTCATTCGGATTCGGGGGATTAATTCGACGACCAACATACACCTGTCCAAACCCTCCTTTCCCCAGTTTCCTATCAATTCGATATGCCGGAGAACTACCAACCTGGACCTGTTGTGCACAAAGAAGATGTAAGTAAATGATCAAACTATATACAACAAGGTGAGCTACCCACATAACCTCGAGTCAGATTCCGTAGGAGATTAAAATTTGCACTCCAATTCTTTAGTAAATTAAAATAGGCATGCAACTCAATTCTGAAACGTTTCAGTTGTATAGAACAGTTCCATCAGAAAGACATCTGACCTAGAGTTCAAACTAAAACGCTTTCAGCAATATTCAGTCCGTTTATATGTAATCATAACATTTAGGTCTGCTTTTCAACGTGACACCAAAAATGCTATAAACTGGAATATTTGCTCGAAAAAGTCTGCACTTTGACTTTTTCTAATTAATGCCCATAAAAAATTAAACTTTCCCTTGTAAGGTGCATCAAGACGACAACAGTACTATGAATTCCCATTTTCAACATCAAAATACTTGTAGCTTCCTTCTCAATCCTCTGCATAGGCTTCTCAAACAGATTCCATGAAGAAAATGAAACGCGATGAGGCAATGCAACCCAATTCAGGTAAACACAAAGGCAGTAATTGTATAGTTCAGTTCAGCAAAGACAATCTCATCCATATATATATATATATATGAATCACCAAAAAGGAAATTTCGAATCAACCAAAAACTTTTCCACAAATCTTATATATCAAAAAGAAAAAGAAAAAGAACAGAACTCGAAACAAAAATTGAACTGACCCTTTCTGGAATGGGAGCAGTGCTGCCCTCGTCCTCAGCTCCCAGACCCTTGTCGCTGCCGCGGCCACCACTATTATCATAAGGATCCATCTTCTTCTCGACCTCTTCTTTAACTTCCTCTACCTTCTTTATCTCCTCACCCTCCAAGGATTTCGTTTTCTTTACCTTACCAACAACTCTTTCGCCGCTCTCGTTGTCATCATCATCATCTAGCACAACAACATTCACCGTCGCCTTATCCTTAACCCTAATACCCTCACTCACTCCGGTTCGCCTCCCTGCAGTTCGTCTGGTTCTCCGTACGGCTGGTGTCTTAGTCTTCTTCGCCTTCGGATCGGGTCGTGGAGCAGCAGCGGGTCGACGGCCTCTTCGCACTCCGCTACGCAGTTGAGGCATATCGATGATCACCCATCAACGCTGTTGTGAATTCCCGTAATCGACCTTCATGAAACCGTATCTCTTCCTCTCAGATCGGTTAGCACAAAATTGAAATTTCACAAAAATATTGAAAGAAACCAAGAGAAAACAATCGATCAGCTATTATATATTCGTGTCTGTCTAAGTCTATACAGATTTTTGAAATTAGGGTTGAAATTTGGGAGATCTGAGTAGGGAAATGATGAACAATGGCTCCAAAAAGCAAATACAGTAAGCTTCTAGAGAGAGGGGAGAGAGAGATATGTATACACACGGTATTTTTTTTTAATGTGGGAATAAAATAATTTATATTTTTGTTTAATTTCGAGGAAACTATTTCGTGGTAGTATTAGGGTTGGGACGTTGATGATGTGTCAAACAATGATTGGTTATAATATCTATTAACGGTTTAGAATTTGTAGAAAATTAAAAAAATGTAATAAAAAATTAAAGATTTATATGTAAAAATTATTTTATTGAGAAAATATAGTTGAAAATTAATCTTTAAAAAAAAAAAAGGAAGATTCAAATAATCTCAAATAGGGGCTAGCTAAAGTGGAGGTGAATGGGCTCACGCAAGGTCCATTGAGAAGGCGCTAGGGTGATGATAAGTAGGAAATAATTTTAAAATAAAACGTGTCAAATAATTTATTTCTTTTGATTAATGGGAAGAAACGAAAAAATGAAAAACAATTGTGTATAGTTGTAACGAAGGCGATCCAATCAAATCTATCATATTTCGAAAAAAACTGATTATATTTAAAACATACCAATAATAAATTGATTTGTAATATCATATCGATGAATATGTCTATATAGCACGATTATTTTCAAAATAACAAGTATTTACCTTGTATTTCCCAAATGTAATGTAATTTGTGCATCTTTTTCCTTGTCTCAAAGGGTGCAAAATCTCAATATAGAACTTTGAAAGCAAGAAGTCACCATTACCAACTAGAGCTCTATTCGGATTGTGTGTAATCTCTACATCTTTTCACAAATTATTATGTATGTTTCAAACATTACATTTCTCCAACAATCGTCCCAAATGAGTTATATGCCTATGAAAATAGCCCATAAATTTTTTAGTTAGGCTCGATGCATGCCTATGCTCCCGTAAAACCCAATATCCATTTTCCTTCGTCATTCGTGATAAGTCCTCCATTGATATAATCAAAATCACACATATGATCAAAATTAATGAAAAATAAAATAAGGAAAATTGCAAAGGGAATCCCATAACTTTTCAAGAAGTGCTCATTTTCCTCGACAAATTCCATCAGTCATACCAACTGATAATCCACATTATGACCTACTTAAAACAATATTAAATTCAATGATCAACACAAAATTTCTTTAAAAAATTAATGACGATAAGTGAATTCAACTCCAACTTTTACTAGTTTACTAGCAAATTGCACATACGATGCACGTGATGTATTTGTAATTACATTTCTATCAATCGGAAATTTAATCAAATGAAGTACATATACAAGTAGCATAAGAAATGGAAGTTCCGCTAAGAAAATCACACCAAAAACCTCCATATAAGAGGAGATGGCGGTTGGGAGCAAAATTAAAGAAGGTTGCCTTTGATATTCCAACTAAAATTTCCAAGGTCCTAAAAGTTCTCTTCTGCCTCTTCCCCCTCGAGCTTTCTTACGTAAATGGATATGTGATATCACATCTATCTCATTTACAAAAGTAAGCCCATCAAAAAAATTATGAAAAGAAAAAATTAAACGGCACGTAAAGTTACAAATGCTTACTCGTGTAGGAATATTGCTCAGATCAACACCTAAATTCTCAAGGACACGGACTGCCACACCTTCATCTTCATGAAGTAATCCCAGTGGCAAGTGTCTCAGTCCAATATAATTGTGACCTGAAATGATAACGATGAACGAACATCTAATTACATATCAACTTTCGCTAATATATGACTTTATATGAAAAGAAATATATATAAAACTTCCACCTCGAGGAAAGAGCACGAAGGAGCGCCGCTATTGCCACCGCCAACTTTTCTAACAATAAACAAAAAAATACGAAACCCCAATTTAAAATCTTCTGTAAAGGTTATAGAAATATATTTTTACAAAATCAAGTAACTTAAATCTTGCTAAAACAACTCAAATAACCAAGACAAGTTTACGGACAGAGGACACAAGCAAAGCCTTCCTCCAAGCTACAAACGCAACCAAGAAATAACATCTTCGTGACAAAAATACCCAAACACCCTGAATAATTGAGATTGACAAAAAACTTCATCAAGCTTATTTATAATCTAAACTGTATTTATTTTTAGTTAAAAATCTGAACCCTCGTTTGATAACCATTATTTCAAAATTATTCAATTATTTTTATCATTTTTAATCACACATTTACACAATAAAATATTTTACATGTAAACCCAAATTTTTTTTTCTATTTTTTAACCATATATTCTCCAAAAATCATTATTCAAAACTTCATTTTCTCAAAATAACTTCTAGAATTATTAACTACTAAACTGGCTTGTCAACTAAAGTAGTGGACTATCTTGATAGAGGCCCATTCTGATGCGCTGGGCTGGTTATAAAATGGTTAGGCCCGACAGGACCCAATAGAATTTGTTTATTTATGGGAAAAAATCACATATAACAAATCTTTGAAAATTCTACATAACATGTGGAAATTCCATAAATACTGGATATTATACAACAAAAGATTAAAATTACAGATTTCCTAAATTTCTCTAATTTTTGTAACTGAAACCCCGTTNCGACACGTGTTGTGTGGAGAAAAACTCGAATCATGACACTTGCAAGACGTGTTATTAGTAGACACGTCACACATTATTTCATATCAAATTGTGGCTCATTTGTACGCATATGGAATCCACATTCAAATGTGTCATGATGTAGTGTAACTTTTAAACTTGCTAAAACTTTGATGGAGGCTGATGAGTGATGGAAATTTCAGTTTGGTACCCTGTTCCACCACATCAATAACATGAAAATTCCATTAATGCGACAAAATTAAGTTAATTTTGGTGTGCAGGAGGAATATGCATATCACATTCTATTACTCAAAAATCGAAATGAAATTTGTGGTTCTTCCACATTTAGCCCATGTTGGTGGTGATTAAAATTTGATTTTTAGTGTGATTAAAATTAATCGTTGACTTTGATTTAGATTAAAACACTTACAAGAAAATTTTGATGAAAAATAAAATAGTTACCTAAGATTGATAGTATTGTTCTAATTTTATTTTTTCTTTGAACCCGAATCAAGCAATACTATTTCTATTGAACTTGAATATAGGGATTACACAAAATCAACAAAGTGAGAGACGGTTCTTTAATGCATTCAGTGTTAGAGAGCAGTGATTTGTAATTTAACATTATAATTTTTACTAACTTGTATCATCGTTTATGGAGAAAATAAATGTGAAATGTAAAATTGGGATACTTTTAAGAAAAAAGGTGTAAGCAGTGTAATTTTTACCTTATTTATTTTCTTTTTTTTTTGGTTAACTTTCTAAAAAATACGATTCAATAAAGATTTACGTAAAGCTAGCTTGTAGGCAGGGGCGGAAGTAGACATTTTGAGCTAGGAGCACAATCAAACCATGTACAAAATTGAATACCTTGTTCTTGATTTTTAAATGATTCATACTTAACTTGAAACAATATAGGTTTATTTAAAAAATATTTCTTCATTAATATTTTGCTAATCATTTTCATCCATTTGAGTTCGAAGAATCATTTTATTAATATTTTATTCATCACAAGAAAATAAATATTTACGTTAAAAAATCTTATAATGTATTTGATACAAACAATCAATTCAAGTAATCGAAAGGAAAAATATATAACTAATATTCAATATTAATAATCAATCAAGTAAACACAATTCGTTAAATATAAGTCAAATTGAATATATTGAATTCAGACACATTCTATATACACCGCTTGATATGAGAAAATGCAAATTTAGATTCTAATTACTTGAAAATTTGATTGGAAAGTGAAGATTTTTAGTAAATGTGATAATTTGTAGAGAAATTATATATAATTTTTAAAAAATTAGAAGAGTTAAGATTTTATTAAAAGATATGAGTAAAAGAGAGCAAGATAAAAAAGAAAAATTCAAGTTTATTGTGATTTTGTCCCTTTTTGGCGGAAATTAAAATCAAATTGTTAGTAAATTTTGATAGAAGTTAAATAGTTATGGTTAGTCATGTCAACGAGCCGAGTTGAGACACGAGCTGAAACTCAAAACTCGGGCACGGCTCGAGCAAAATAGGTGTGAGTTTTTTTGGGTCCGAGTAGAGCAAAAGCTTGGCCAAAAAAATGAGGTTCGGTTCGGCTAGAGCCTTAGCAGGCCGAGCCAAGTCAGCCCGTGTTTTTTTTTATATTCGTTATAAATCTATAATTTTTTATAATGTATTTAAAATTTATGCAATTTATACGTATTATAAATAATAACTAAATATTAATATGTATAAAAATACATTTAAACTAAAAATATATATAAAAAGACAGCCTGCAACCAGCTATAATTTTAGCTACTTGTATTTTTTTTTTTTTTTTGGACTCTGCTTCGCCCTTGACACGGGCAGGTGACGAGCCATGGGCTCGAGCCGACACCCCAAAGCGAGCCTTGCATCGAGCCACAGCTGGCCTAGCTAGGACTTTTTTCAGGGCTCGCTCGAACCCCGATCGCCCGAGCCTTTTTGATATCACTAGTTATAAATTTCATGAAATATGTTATTAAAATTAATTGTTAATTTTGATTTAGATTAAAATTTAGATTTCAATCGACATCAAACACGATTTAATCAACAACAAATTTTTTTTTTTTTTAAATCTCAAAAGTTGACCCCTCAAGTCCGCCAGTGCTTGCAGGCATCAATGGCAAGGGCCGACATGAACCCTCTCTAGATATGACATGAACCCTCTCTCTAGATGAGTCAATGCCTGGCCAAAATGATCCAGATTGGCCCAAGCTTTGTCTTGATAAATTTTTGCCAATTATAAGAATTTAAAAATTGTATTGAGCATATTTACATAAAAATCATATGAATTTTCGATTAAACGTAAAATGTTTACACAATGATAAACACACAGTTGATCTGGGATTTTTCACGTGCATGTAAAATCACTCACATATATTTCCAAAAATCTTTTAAAAAAAAAAAAACTAAATTCTCTCGAGGATTACGTAATCAAATTTTCATAGTTGAGCACTTGAGCTGGCTCCAACCCAATGGCAAAAAACTGTCACATCCCAAGAATATTACCCATGTCGTGACAAAGTGTTGCAGCAATTATATTAATTAATTTCTTTTTAAAGTTAGTTAATAATTTAAGCCCTAACTGCCATGCCGAACTTGATGCCCTCTCCATATATTTTTGACAACTTGATATATACACCTTGTTTGGTATTAATTTTAATCTAAATTAAAGTCAAATAATTAATATTAGTTACATATTTTATGAATTCACAATTTTTTGACCACACATTTCAAATTTTTTTTTTTATCAAAATCTATTAAATTTTAATTTTAATCCTTATCAAATAAGGGTATAATCTATTTTATCAAATACAAAGACGCTAATGTAAAATGTGCTATAATGTCAAAAATTGATGAATACATTGAATTGTCAAAAATGTAATTTAGCCCACTTGAGAAGGGTGATCTAATATTGAGGGTGGATGACAAACAAGAGATATTTAATATTTATACCCCACTTGAGAGACCTTTCAACGACAATAATTGCTGTAAAATTGACGAAAAAGAGACACCAGATCAACGAAGCTGTCAGAATAGAAAATCAAATTTTGGTGAACTTCTTGGTAGAGATGAAAATGAAAATATCAAAATATGGAGAGCAAAAAAATGGTGCATACATGAAAATTGCACAAAGTGCAATGATGGCATAACTTGATTCGAGCCACCATGATCAAATATGGCAAAAAGTCAAGCTAATGATGTCAATGAAGCGTTTCTTGGGAGACAACCCATTTTGTTTTTTTTTGTTTTAGGATAATTTAATTTATTTTAAGTTTATTTGTAACTCATAATACATACATCGTTCCCCTGAGGTCTTCAATATATTAGTGTGTTTATTAGATGTTAGAGTTAAGTAACACTTGTTCCGATTATTTGATCTTAATACTTTTTTTATTTTTTTAGGAACATGACATCGCGAAACATTTAAACTAAAATTGACCAATGAGCCAACAGGAGCAATAAGAAAGCTAGTCATTGAATTACAAGTCATATCAGGGGAGTTTTTTCTTCACATTCTTCCCCACCACTTTATATGCTAATTTATGATTAAAGACATTGAAAACTATATCTAGTTTAGGTTTAGAGGTGGAAAACATGAATTTTCATTTTCATTTTTTATGTGTTTTTGTGTACTTTTATTGTTTCAATAAAAAAAATAGTAAAAAACTAAAATATAATAAAAAAAATTTATTTTTATGTGCTTGTGTGAGTTAGTTGGCCTCACTTATAATGATGAATTATTGAATCATGAATGGTGAATAAGTTGCATGTTTAGATAAATTTTTTATTTTTCATGTGAAATTTAATATATATTGAGCACATGAATTAAGTTAAGCATCGTATAGGAATAAGTTGATTTCACAATTGAATAGGTTGAAATAGTGGACCATATATGTTAAATCCAAAATCACTAAATTTTATATTATTGGACCAAATTTAGAATAATTTGGGAGTATTTCACTGTTGTAATAAGATGTTGAGATAAATAAGGATTCTATGTATGAAATTAAAATCTAGTGTGGATTGTCTAAAATCAATATAATGCAATTGAGGTGAAAATCTCAACTTAGATGTCGTTTTACTTGAATTAGTGTTTAATAAGGAATATCGCACTAATCAAACCATAAAAAATATTTTATTAGAAAATTTCTCTTCGTAGCCTTTATGACTCGAGCAATTAAGCCTATAAGAGTCTTTAAAACTCGGTCCCCTATGATCATCTGACTTGGAAGTCATCGATCGAAAGCTTGTTGCATGGGTCATTTAGAAAATTTAAAAGAGAAAATATTTCAAATAAAGAAAATAATTATAAAAAAAATCAGAAAAATCAGGTGCATGAAACAGAAGACGCACCAAATGACGGGGTTATGTCCCAAACATCTGTTTAAGAAAATTTGACTTTTGATAAGAGATTGTTAGCCTAATTAATTCCTAGAGATTGAAGCAATCAAATTTAATGAAGAATATTTGTTTATTGAAATGTAATTGGTAAAATTTTAGCAACTAGGGAGGTGAGGATAGTAAAAAATCAAATTTTAGTTCACACAATGAAAAATAGTGAAAAGAATAACTTTAGGGGTGTGTGAGTTTTACGAGTAATGAAAGAACATATTTGACCATTGAGGGTCGTAAATTGAAACAACTTATAAATTCATAATGTTATACTTAATTCTTTACACACACACGTCGATTTTACATTGGAAAAGTGAATTTTAATTTTTGTATTATGATTTTGAAACTGTGCATAGATTTGTTATTACAAGTTTAATCCCGAGGTAAAAAGTCAAGTTAGCTAGCTAAATCTTGTTGCTTTACTTGACTGACTGGCTATTAATTATGTAATTAGCATTATTTGTTTGTGTGTTTATTAGGTTTTAGTTTTGTTTAATGACTAATAAAGATTCAAGTTTTGGGGTATGACAAGTGTAGTTTCTATACTTATTCGATGCCCTAAATCATGATATTTTATTGTATTTTGGATAAATTTCTACCTAATTTATGTTATATTGTATTTTGTAGATAAAAATTTATGTTTGATGAAGAATTGGAGAAAATAATGTAAAAGTGACGAAAAATGACAAAATCTAAAGATGAATTCCTTGAAGATAAATAATATATTAAATGGGTTAGAATTAAATGGGCGAGGAGAAGAGAGAGGGGAGAGACGGACAGACGGAGGCGTCGGGTGGAAAAGTCAAAGGAAAGCTGGAGAGAAGAAAACAGAAAAATGGCTGAAGCAAGAAAGAGGAGAAAGAAGAGAAGAGAGAGAAAGACGAGCAGATAAGAGAAAGAGAGAAAAGAAAGGAAACTGCAAACACCATAAATTTTCACATTTCTTCAAGTTTTGGTGATATCTTTTCACTTTTTCATATTTTTATATTTGCAATATGAATTACTAATTTTTATATTATGGAAAATAATGTAGTCATCTTGTGATCCTTTATTTTTTTTATTCAAAATTTATGTGATTTATTTATTTATTTATGTGTTTGTTTTATTATGAATTTAATGTATTAAATTACATGATCAATAATTTGATAATTATGTGAGTCTCTTACGAATTGAAATGTGAGTTTGATGTCTAAACCATATAATAAAATCCGGTAAATATTATAACGTGTAGGATACATATACTAATTATTGCGGTCATTATATGAATTCTTAGAACTAGTGTTTCGTTTAACTAAAATTGATTCGCATAGAAATATGAAATCTAATTAGTTAAATATGTTCAATGAGAACTTGAAAAGGTAAATTGAATACAATGAAAGAATTCGATCGAACACTACATCTAATTATGAATCTTGAATTAAGAATTAAGGTGATTAATAAATGAAACTGTTATTTCCTAATATTCATCACATATTTGAATTTTCAATTATTCATTGTTTACAAATTTTTTATATTTTCAATTAGTTAAAAATAGTTAGGAAAAATAACCATTATTATTATTTACTCGCTTTTATCAAATAGAAGTTAGAAAAATTAGATTAAGTCTTAAAGTATAGTTCTCATGGGAACGATATCCAGACTCAAATGCCCACTATACTACTTGTTANACTTTAGGTTTCTATATTATTTACATTGAAATCTCTATTATATTTGAAAAAAAAAGAAATGTATTTTTGAAAATCTCATGTACATTGGTCCTTTTATTGTTGAATATTGTATGAAATGATATTTTAATAAATTTTTTTCACAGTTGGTGTATTTCTGTACTGGTCGCAACTATTGGACGATCTGTAGTACAGAACGGCACTCCAGCCGTTTTACGTAATGTAAAACAACACTACAGTCGTTATCTTCCATGTAAAATGACAATACAAGTATTATCTGTTATGGTCTGTCTGTTCTTGATAATACAATGTGATTACTTTGATAATTTAAATATGATAGTTATTTTTATATTACTTTGATATATACTTGAGTAAACTACTTAACTTTTTTATTTTATTTGCAGTTATGGATTCTGTAGAAATGATGTGGGTACATGTATGCTATTTTGTTGAGTTTAAAAAGAGTGAAGAAGGCAAATAGACATGGCGTCATGTAGGGAATGTTGAAGAAAATGTGGATATTCTTCATGTTCCAATTAGTATTTCGTATATAGAGTTGCACAACAAAGTATAAGAACTTGTTGACGTGAAACATGAACGATGAAGACAAGACGGCACACATGCGGTTTTTGTAGTGTTACGATATACTGTATTTGTAATATTGAAAAAATGATGGTAGTGTTATGTTACAGTATACTATTTTTCTCATTTTGAAAAACAAACTATTTATAATGTTTAGAACGAGGGATTTTGTCATTGTCTTAGACTCGATGAAGCCATAATGACAGGTATACTATTTTTTTTGTTACAGTAAAACATCACGGTGCTATAACGACATGTGCCGTTTTCAAAACAGTAACGAAGTTGTGTCGTTTTCTTTTTTCACGTTGATTAAGTAATGAGCGTATCTCGCAAATGTTGTAAGTAGCATGTCCATTATGCAACTTAAATGAGTTCAGCTTATCGATTATCGTGGCTCAGACGGTCGTGACTCTTTATACTCGTGTTTAGAGGCAAGACTCCAATATTTTGCGACTTTTCCAGCTGAACGACCTCGGGCATTGGACCCCATAATTTAAGAAGGCCGAAAATGTTGATTATGTGACAACTAACTGTGGAATTGATATAGAATATATGGTATCAAACAGTGAAATCACAGGTCTTGGTCTAAATTCGTGTGAAAGTATAAGTAATGAGCATATCTCCCGAATGTTGCAAGCGGCATGTCCTTCATGCTACTTAAATGAGTTCAGCTTATCGATTATCGTAGCTCGGACATGTCGGGGCTCTTTATACTCGTGTTTAGAGATAGAACGGTACAAGTGTCATTTACACAAGTGCCATTAAACGATACTTGTGTCGTTCTGTTTGATTTCTCCAATATTTTACTACTTTTTCAGTAGAACGACCTCAAGCATTGAGCCCCCTAACTTAAGAATGTCGAAAATGTTGATTATATGACAACTAATTGTGGAATTGATATAGAATATATGGTATCAAACAATGAAATCACATGTCTTGATCTAAATTCGTTAGATAGTATAAGTAATGAGCATATCTCTCTAATATTGTAAACAACATGTCCATCCTATAACTTAAATGAGTCCAACTTATCAATTATCGGGTCTCGGACAGGTCGTAACTGCATATACTCTTGTTTATTGATAGAACATCACAAGTGTTGTTAAATGCACTTTTGTCATTCTGTTGATTTCTCCAATATTTTGCTACTTTTCCATCCGAACGACTTCAACCATTAGACTCTCTAACTTAAGAATGTCGAAAATGTTGATTATGTGACAACTAACGGTGGAATTGATATAGAATATATGGTATCAAATGGTAAAATCACACGTCTTGATCTAAATTCGTTAGATAGTATAAGTAATGAGCATATCTCTCTAATGTTGTAAACATCATGTCCATCCTACAACTGAAATGAGTTCAACTATCGATTATTGGGTCGTAGCTCCTTATACTCTTGTTTATTGACAAAACGACATTTATGCCGTTTTGTTGATTTCTCCAATATTTTGCTACTTTTCAAGCGGAACAACTTCAAGTGTTGGACCCCTTAACTTAAGAAGGTCGAAAATGTTGATTATGTGACAACTAACGGTGTAATTGACATAGAATATGTGGTATCAAATGGTGAAATCACAGGTTTTGATCTAAATTCGTTAGATAGTATAAGTAATGAGTATATCTATTTAATGTTGTAAATATCATGTCCACCCTGCAATTTAAATGAATTCAGCTTATCGATTATCAGGTCTCAGACGAGTCATAACTATTTATACTCTTATTTATTGACATAACGTCAAACGGCACTTGTGCCGTTTTGTTGATTTCTCCAATATTTTGCTACTTTTCCAACGGAACGACCTCAAGTAATGTTTGACACTCTTTAGAAAGAATAAGTAATAAACTTTTCTCTCCAATGTTGTTAACGGCTTGTCCATTCTGTAACTTAAATTAGTCCAACTTATCGATTATCGGGTCTCGGACATGTCATTGCTCTTTATACTTGTATTTATAGGCAAACCGACACAATCGACGTTTTATATACAGTAACGACACAAGTGTCGTTTTCATGGAGTTTGATTTATAAACATAATGACAGTTCTACCGTTTAGTAGATGTTCTCATATCAATAACGGTAAAAGTGTCGTTTTCTACATAGTTGCGGCAATTGTTTGTTCACGTTGTTCTTTTTATAACCCAGTAACAACACAAGTGTCGTTTTCATGGACTTTTATTTATAAACATAACGACAGTCCTACCACTCTAATAAATGTTGTAAACGACATGTCTATCCTGCAAGTTAAATGAGTTCAACTTATTGATTATCATGGCTTGGATGGGTCGTTGCTGTTTATACTCGTGTTTATATGTAGAACGGCACAAATGTGATTTACAAACATAACGACAGTTCTACCGTTATAGGGGGTCGATTATTGGATGTCTTTGCATTAAAAAAATCAAAATGTAGGAAAAATTAACAGAATGACGCAAGTGTCATTACTGAAATGAAAATGACCATTGTACTATTATGTTTGTAAACACGAGTATAAGTAGTTACATCTTATCTGTACCATGAGAACCAATAAGTGGAACTCATTTACGTTATTTATAACATTGTCAAATTTTCTATGTTATATAGTTAGGAAGTCCATTATAAGATGTTATTTTGTTAAAAAAAATAAAAACAAAATATAGGTGAAAATTTCAGAAAGACACAAGCGTCGTTACTGGTCATGAAAATGACACTTATGTTTTTACATGTATAGACACTAGTATAAACAACCAAAACTCATTCGTACCCTAAGAAATAATAAGTGAAACTTATTTATATTGTAATATGCACATAACACGTACATAAGTTGAGAGATATGTTATTAACTTAATCAACACATATGATTATGACGATTTGTGCTTTCACCATCTCAATAATATAAAAGCTATATTATTTCAATCGTTTTTGTGACCGTCAATCTTTCCGTGTTATATATGTTAGTGAGTCCATTAATAGAAATCATTTTGTTGAAAAAATCAACTCACGATAGATAATGACTGTAGTGCCGTTTTACGTAGTGGATAACAACTGGAGTGGTGTTCTACATTTCAAATAGTTTTGGAGTATCATTATCATCCAATGGTTGTAGACAACACAAAAAACACACTAAATACTAAAACAACATCAACTAAATATTATTTAATAATATATTCAATAATAAAAGTACAAATTACATGAAATTTCTAAAATTGTGTTTCTTCTTTCTTAATGTAAAGTAATTTTCAATGTACATGATATGCAAATCAAACTCTTGTTCAAATGCTTAAAAGATGTCCAAAATAAGTGAAGAATATAATAAAGAACATGATTTTTAGATAGCAAGAACGATGATCGAAGAAAAAAATGGGCGACTGTAATTTTGAGAACCTAAAATTGAAGAAGATAAAAAGGGGAAGAAGATGTTATTTTCAAAAAAAATAGAAACGAGAGTTTTAGAGGAGAAATGACGGGATGAAATGAGGAAAATTGAGAGTTTTTAAGTTAATAATTGAAAGAGAATTTTGTCATTTTACCAACTAAAATATTTTGCTTTATTATTATTATTATTTTATTGGTCAAAGGTCATTTCATCAAATACATTGTTCAACTAGGCTAAATGACCAAATTCTCCAAAAAATAATTACATTATTTATTTGCTTTTGTCAAATAGGAGTTAAAAAAAATTATATTAAGTTCTAAGTATAGTCCTCGTGAGAACGATAATTCGGACTCAAATGTTCAATATATTATTTGTTATGATATCGTACACTGGTAATATAAAAAACGCAACAAGGCTCATCACGACCAAAGTTTTCTGATGTGCTGGGCTGGTTATAAAATAATTAGGCCCGACAGGATCCAATAGAATTTGTTTATTTATGGGAAAAAATCACATATAACAAATCTTTGAAAATACTCCATAACATATAGAAATTCCATAAATACTGAATATTATACAACAAAAGATTAAAATTACAGATTTCCTAAATTTCTCCAATTTTTGTAACTGAAACCCCGTTCTGTTCTAATGCGGAAGAAATTATGTGACTACGATTTGTTAATATTATATTATATAAAAAAGAGTTCAATGATTCACGATACGACACGTGTTGTGTGGAGAAAAACTCGAATCATGACACTTGCAAGACGTGTTATTAGTAGACACGTCACACATTATTTCATATCAAATTGTGGCTCATTTGTACACATGTGGAATCCACATTCAAATGTGTCATGATGTAGTGTAACTTTTAAACTTGCTAAAACTTTGATGGAGGCTGATGGGTAATGGAAACTTCAGTTTGGTACCCTGTTCCACCACATCAATAACATGAAAATTCCATTAATGCTACAAAATTAAGTTAATTTTGGTGTGCAGGAGGAATATCCATATCACATTCTATTACTAAAAAATGGAAATGAAATGGGCGGTTCTTCCATGTTTAGCCTTTGATGGAGATTTAAATTAGATTTTTAGTGGATTTCAATAAAAGTTGATGATATGTGTGGTTAAAAAATTGTGAGACCCATACAATATGCAGTAAAAATGAATTGTTGATTTTGATTTAGATTAAAATACACAGAAGAAAATTTTGATGAAAATTAAAATAGTTACCTAAGATTCTAATTTTTCTTTGAACCCAAATCAAGCAATACTATTTCTATTGACCTTGAATATAGGGATTACACAAAATCAACAAAGTGAGAGACGACACTTTAATGCATTCAGTGTTAGAGAGTAGTGATTTGTAATTTAACATCATAATTTTTACTAACTTATATCATCGTTTATGGAGAAAATAAATGTAAAATTGGGATACTTTCAAGAAAAAGGTGTAAGTACTTTAATTTTCACCTTATTTATTTTCTTGTTTTTTAGTTAATTTTCTAAAAAATACAAATCAATAAAGATTTACGTAAAGCTAGCTTGTAGGCATCAATGGCAAGGGTCGACATGAATCCTCTCTCTAGATAAGTCAATGCGTGGCCAAAATGATCTAGATTGGCCCAAGCTTTGGCTTGGTAAATTTTTGCCAATTATAAGAATTTAAAAATTGTAATTGAGCATATTAACATAAAAATCACATGAATTTTCGATTAAAGAGGTGTTTGATACACATTAAAGAGAAAAAAAAATATATTTTATAATGTGACGTAATGGAAAATATATGATTAAAAAATAAGGAAAAGTTTTAGATTTCGTGTAATATTATTTTATTGAAAAATGTGGTTGAAAATGAATTTTGAAAAAATGAATTTTTGTAAAAATGTATATCAAACATGGTCTAAACGTTAAACAATGGTAAACACGTAGTTGATCTGGGAATTTCACGTGCATGCAAAATTACACACATATATTTCCAAAAATCCTTTTAAAAAAAACAAATTCTCTCGAGGATTCCATAATCAAATTTTCATAGTTGAGCACTTGAGCTGGCTCCAACCCAATGACAAAAAACTGCCACATCCCAAGAATATTACCCATGTCATGACAAATTGTTGCACATTTTCAAAAGCAATTATATTAATTAATTTCTTTTTAAAGTTAGTTAATAATTTAAGCCCTAAATGCTATGCCGAACTTGATGCTCTCTCGATATATTTTTGACAACTTGATATATACACCATTTTTGGTATTAATCACATATTTTATGGTCCCACGACTTTTTAATCATACATTTCAAAAACTTTTATGAAAATCTACTAAAAATCTAATTTTATTCACTCACCAAAGAGGGGCATAATCTATTTTATCAAATACAAAGACGTTAATGTGAAATGTGCTATAATGTCAAAAATTGATGAATACGTTGAATTGTCGAAAATGTAAAGGGAAAATAGCATATGATTTTTTTATGGTCAAAATTCATAATGAATAATTTATTTATTTTAGTAGTATGTGTAACCGAAAATCTTATATACATTTATATATATAGCCAATGCCAAGCTTTCCTTCACCGCACTAATGGAGCAACAAAAGAAGTGGGAAGCCAAGGTTTCAACGAGGCTAGAAAATGCAAGTTCAGACCAAATATGGCCTCTTCTGAAAGACTTTTTTGGCCTCCACAAATGGTTCCCTGGCCTCCCCACTTGCTACGGCATTCACGGCAGCAACGGCGAGCCAGGTTGCGTCCGCTACTGCGCCGGATTTTCACTGCCGTCCATAGACGGAGCCACCGTGAGCTGGTCCAAGGAGAAGTTGATAGAAATTGATCACGTTGAAAGGAGATTAAGCTACGAGATAGTGGACTGCAATACTGGGTTCAAGTCGTATGTTGCAAGTATGAAGATTATTCCGGCGGCAGATAGCGGCGGCGGTTGGCAGATGGAGTGGCGGTTTGAGGTGGATCCGGTTGTGGGGTGGAGATTGGAAGATTTGGTGCCCAAGTATGAAATGGGGCTGCAACTCATGGTTAAAAAGATGGAGGCTTCCATTTCTGATTCTTCTTGACATATACGAATCATTTTTCTTCATCGTCCTAATTTCGCTCTTTAAAATTTGAAGGCTTGTCGAAAATGATTGGTTAGAAATCAAGAATGGCATATATTTTTCATGAAATTAATATTTTCCGTATCTTAGTTAGAAATCAATTGAGTAAGTCAGATTTATGGCGACTATCCAAGAATTTCAATGTGTGAATCGAGAAGAAATTGTAGTATTTTACGTATTTTTCAAATTCATGATGATATGAAAATTTGTGGTGAGAGAAGAATAAAATAAGTCAAGTCCAATTTTGGGTCATTTCGACTGACAATAGAGACATGCATTGCCATAAAATAAACTCCATTATCAATTAGCGTACAAAAAATTAAAAAATAAATGAAAGGGAAATTTTCGCTACTATCCTACTCTAGAAAAAAAAAGTGTCGATAAAAATTAAAAAATAATGTGTAATTTTTCATTAAAGTTGAGTTACAAAAGGTTGTTACTGCATCATTTTTCATTAAAAAAAATTATATTTTAGTTTTTAATAAAAAATAAAAATTTACGTGTGTTACATATTTTACCTTGTTTTTCATGGATTACGTGTCATTGTTACCTTATTTTACAAGGATGATAGTAGTGTCAAAGTGGGATACAGCCACCCGGACCCGCTATGATCCACACCATTAACAATCAGGGTGGCCTACCATAATAAACATATTTTTTCAATTTTGATTTTCTAGCCCGACAACCCACGAAGGTCAACCCAATTAGTTGAAATGAACATTTTCTTTTTCTTATATTCTAATATGGTTTTTAATACAAGATTCAATTTTTTGATTATAAATATTTATTTTCTATTCTACATTTTTGACCCAATATTTCATCTCATATAACATTCGTTTTTCCCAATTATAACTTAATTCGAATCACAATTTTTTTTTAAAATGTAGGGTTGGCCTATCAGATCAATAATATTGGCGGGTTGTGGGACAATTCAAATACTCAAATTTGAAAACATCAGTCTAAACCAAAATCATATTTTTAGATGGGCCTCAAACCTTTGACATGCCTAAATCGAGTTTGGTTTGACGCCTCTAGATTGCATGTTTCCAACTTTATTTATGTTATGCTTCCTTATTTTTCACGATTACGTGTTATGTTCCATATTTTACACGGGTTATGTTTCCTTTTTGTCACAATTTTTTATACAACTAGTTAAGAAAACGTATGTTACACGTTAATTGATTAGTGTTAAAAATGAGTAATTGTAAATTTGGTTAATGTTATTTTTAAATGTATTGCGCACACCAAATAATTGTATTGTTATATTAAATTACGTTTCATCATTGTGGCGACGTAAAAATAAATAGTGTCATGGAAACTCACACCTTTTATTTATCTAGTATAGCATAGNTTGATCACGTTGAAAGGAGATTAAGCTACGAGATAGTGGACTGCAATACTGGGTTCAAGTCGTATGTTGCAAGTATGAAGATTATTCCGGCGGCAGATAGCGGCGGCGGTTGGCAGATGGAGTGGCGGTTTGAGGTGGATCCGGTTGTGGGGTGGAGATTGGAAGATTTGGTGCCCAAGTATGAAATGGGGCTGCAACTCATGGTTAAAAAGATGGAGGCTTCCATTTCTGATTCTTCTTGACATATACGAATCATTTTTCTTCATCGTCCTAATTTCGCTCTTTAAAATTTGAAGGCTTGTCGAAAATGATTGGTTAGAAATCAAGAATGGCATATATTTTTCATGAAATTAATATTTTCCGTATCTTAGTTAGAAATCAATTGAGTAAGTCAGATTTATGGCGACTATCCAAGAATTTCAATTTGTGAATCGAGAAGAAATTATAGTATTTTACGTATTTTTCAAATTCATGATTATATGAAAATTTGTGGTGAGAGAAGAATAAAATAAGTCAAGTCCAATTTTGGGTCATTTAGACTGACAATAGAGACATGCATTGCCATAAAATAAACTCCATTATCAATTAGCGTACAAAAAATTAAAAAATAAATGAAAGGGAAATTTTCGCTACTATCCTACTCTAGAAAAAAAAAGTGTCGATAAAAATTAAAAAATAATGTGTAATTTTTCATTAAAGTTGAGTTACAAAAGGTTGTTACTGCATCATTTTTCATTAAAAAAATATATATATTTTAGTTTTTAATAAAAAATAAACAATTTACGTGCGTTACATATTTTACGTTGTTTTTCATGGATTACGTGTCATTGTTACCTTATTTTACAAGGATTATAATAGTAGTGTCAAAGTGGGATACAGCCACCCGGACCCGCTATGACCCACACCATTAACAAGCAGGGTGGCCTACCATAATAAACATATTTTTTCAATTTTGATTTTGTAGCCCGACAACCCACGAAGGTCAACCCAATTAGTTGAAATGAACATTTTCTTTTTCTTATATTCTAATATGGTTTTTAATACAAGATTCAATTTTTTGATTATAAATATTTATTTTTGTTGGAAGTGGTTGCTTGATTTTCAATATGTTGTTAGAATAAATCCCTATTCTTTAGGGTTGTTATCCCCTTTTTGACTCTTTCCAATAGTGGTTACCACTAAGCATGATACGTGCTTTTGTGTGCTGTTTTTTCTCATTCCAGTTAGAGTTCTTGTATGGCTTTATAAGTCCCGAGTTGCTATCAATAATAAATATGGTCATTCAACCAATTTGTTTTGAGTTTTCTAACGTGAGAAAACGAGTGAAACACTCAGGGAGCGATCGAGATATGGCAGCAGAAGGAAGCACCGATTTCGCTCAAGGCAGCATTCCCAAGTTCGATGGAGATTACGATCACTGGAGTATGTTAATGGAAAATTTTCTGATGTCGAAGGAGTATTGGAATCTCATCGAAACTGGGTACTCTGAGCCTGCTGCTGGAGAAGCATTGACGGATGCACAGAGAAAGACATTGGAGGAACTCAAGCTGAAGGACTTAAAGGTCAAAAACTACCTTTTTCAGTCCATTGACAAATCCATCTTAAAGACCATTTTTCAAAAGGATACATTTAGACAAATATGGGAGTCAATGAAGAGAAAGTTTCAAGGGAATGCAAGGGTTAAGCATGCACAACTCCAGGCACTTCGTCGAGATTTTGAAGTTTTGGAAATGAAGGTTGGTGAGTCCGTTTTCGATTACTTCTCAAAGGTTATGCTAGTTGCTAATGATGTGTGAAACTATGGAGAGGACATGCAGGATGTTAAAGTGGTGGTGAAAATCCTATGCTCCTTAACATAATAGTTCAACTACGTTGTCTGCTCTATTGAGGAGTCAAAGGACATTGATTCCCTCACGATTGATGAGCTGCAAAGCTCTTCAATTGTGCATAAATAGAAGTTTCGAAAGAGAGTTTGTGAAGAACATGCTTTGAAAGCGAGTTTAGAGGAGAAGCTTGCCACACGAGGAAGAGGCAGAAACACCTTTAGAGGATGAGGTAGAGGAAGACAGAGCTTCAACTGAGCCACAGCCGAATGCTTCAAGTGTCACAAACTCGCTCATTACAAGTATGAGTGTCCATCCTGGGACAAGGAGGCGAATTACGCCTAGTTTGATGAGGAAGAAGAGCTCTTGTTGATGTCATATGTCGAGATGCACAACGGAAAAGGAGAGGAGGCCTAGTTCTTAGACTCAGGATGCTCGAACCACATGTGTGGAGATAAATCAGTATTCAGCGAGATGGATGAAGCTTTCAGGCATTTGGTGAAACTTGGAAACAACACTCAAATGAATGTGCTCAGAAGGAGAAGTGTGAAGTTGAGGGTGAATGGAGTAACTCATGTGGTCACTGAAGTATTCTATGTACCTGAACTCGAATAACCTCTTGAGTATAGGTCAACTACATGAGCGAGGTTTGGCCATCCTAATTCAATCAGGGATGTGTCAGATATATCATCCTCACAAAGGTCTAATTATTCAGACTAATATGACCGCAAACAGGATGTTCGTGTTGTTTGCTCAGGCTCAAGTGCAAAAGGAATCATGCTTCAATGCTACTACACAAGATACCTCCCACCTATGGCATTATAGATATGCTCATCTCAGCCACAAGGGATTGAGGACGTTGCAGTTCAAAGAAATGGCCAGAGGCCTACCTAAGTTACCAGCTTCCGCTATAGTGTGTACCGACTGCATGAAGGGCAAGCAACATCATGATCCAATTCCCAAGAAGAGCCAATGGAGAGCGACTCAGAAATTGCAATTGGTTCATGCAGACATTTGCGGCCCCATTACTCCGGCTTCTAATAGTGAGAAGAGATACATATTGTGCTTCATAGATGATTTCTCTATAAAAGCATGGGTTTATTTTTTGTTAGAGAAGTCGAAGCATTTCATTTTTTTAAGTGTTTCAAGATGCTTGTGGAAAAAAAAATTGGTTTGACTATTAAGTGCCTGCGTACAGATAGGGGATGAGAGTTTAACTCTATGGAGTTTAACGAGTTTCGCAAGCAGAATGGGATAAAAAGGTAGTTGACTACTACTTACACTTCGCAGCAAAATGGAGTAGCCGAACGCAAGAACAGGACCGTGATGAATCTTGTGAGATTGATATTGTTAGAAAAGAAGGTGCCTAGACCTTCTGGCCTGAGGCGGTGAGATGGACAGTGTATGTTCTGAATCAGTCACCTACACTAGCTATTAAATAGATGACCCTAGAGGAGGTCTGGAGTGGAGAAAAGCTATAAATGGAGCACTTTAGAGTGTTCGGATGTGTAGGGCATGTCTATATTCCATATGCTAAGATGACCCGAGCTCGAAAATAAAAGTATGAGCTGTGAGCTTCTTGGTGTTAGTGATGAGTCCGAAGGGTATAGATTGTATGATCTTATTGCTAAGAAAATTATTAAGTTGAGATGTGATCTTCGAAGAAGAAAGTCAGTGGAACTGGGATGCAAGCCACGAAAAGGAACCGTTGATGGATTTAGAATGAGGAGACAGTGAAAACAATACTGATGGTGAGGAAGAACATGGGAAGAACATAGAAGATGAAGAAGCTGAAGTTGACGAAACTGGAGTTGAAGAAGCCAAAGCTGGAAATATCTGTTCAAGTACCACTTATGAAGAAAACATGAATACTAGGGAGGGCAGAGATAGGCACCCTCCTTTGTGGATGGGAGACTATGATTCGGGTGAAGGTCTATCAGAAGAAGAAGAGGTTAATATGGCATTTGTTGTATCTTCAGCCCCGGTGAGATTTGAGGAAGCAGTGAAGAGCTCGAAGTGGAGATTGGCCATGGACGAAGAAATTAAATCCATTGAGAAAAATCAGACTTGGAAGTTAGTAGAGTTATCAGCTAGGGCAAAGAGAATATGAGTAAAATGGGTTTACAAGCGAAAAAGTTGATAAATACAAAGCAAGGTTGGTGGTTAAAGGTTATTCGCAGCAACATGGAGTGGATTATACAGAGGTGTATGCGCCTATAGCTAGAATGGACACTGTGAGGATGATCATAGCACTTGCTGTGAATAAAGGCTGAAAGCTCTATCAACTAGATGTCAAGTCTGCATTTTTATATGGAGAGTTAAGTGAATAAGTTTATGTGGAGCAACCAAAGGGGTACGAAAAGAGAGGAAGTGAGCAGAAGGTGTACAAGCTACATAAGACACTTTACGGACGAAAACAAGCTCGAAGAGCTTGGTTTAGCCGAATTGAGTCTTACTTCATTAAGGAGGGCTTTCAGAAAAATCACAGTTAATAGACTTTATTTATCAAACGAAGCAAGAAAGGTAAGATTCTCATTGTGAGTATTTATGTTGATGATCTTTTGTTCATTGGTGATGATGAAGATATGATGTGTGAGTTTAAGTGTTCAATGAAGAAAGAGTTTGATATGACCGACTTAGGAAAGATGAGATTCTTCCTTGGAATTGAGGTTCTAAAAAGATCAGTGGCATTTTATATGCTAAAGGAAATATGCAGCTGAAGTGTTGAATCGGTTTGGCATGAAGGAGAGCAATTCAGTTTGCAATCCCATAGTTCCGGGATATAAGATATACAGAGATGAGAGATGAGTCAAAGTGGATGAAACCTATTTCAAGCAGATCGTGGGAAGCCTAATGTATCTCACAACCACACGACCTGATCTCATGTTCATTGTAAGTCTGATTAGTCATTTTATGGCTAGTCCAACTGAGTTGTACCTTCAAGCAGCAAAAAAAAAAAAAAATTGAGGTATCTAAGAGGAATCGTGAATTATGGAATCTTATACAAGAAGGGAGGAGTTGGTGACTTGTTGGCTTTCACATATAGTGATTATGCGGGTGATGTGGAAGATCGAAAGAGCACTTCAGGCTATGTGTTCATGATGAGTGAAGGTGCAGTAGCTTGGTCATCAAGAAAACAGCCTATTGTTACTTTATCAACCTCCGAAGTCGAGTTTGTGGCAGTGGCAGCTTGTGCATGCCAAGCTGTTTGGATGAGGAGAGCGTTGAAGGAACTTGGTCATTTACAAGAAGGAAGTACTACGGTGATGTGTGATAACAATTCTGCCATTAAGTTATCCAATAATCCAGTCTTACATGGTCGGTCCAAACACATAGATATACGATTTCACTTTCTCATAGACCTTACTTAAGAAGGAGTTGTTGATCTGGTTTATTGTCGAACTCGAGATCAAGTTGCAGACCTGATGACAAAGCCGTTAAGGTTGGAAGATTTCCAAAAGGTTTCGTGAAGAACTGGGAATGTGTGCTGTCCCTGAAGTGAACAAATTATCTGTCAAGAGCAATAAGTTCAAGGGATGGATTGTTGGAAGTGGTTGCTTGATTTTCAATCTGATGTTAGAATAAATCCTTATTCTTTAGGGTTGTTATCCTTTTTGACTCTTTCCAGTAGTGGTTACCAATAAGCATGATACGTGCTTTTGTAGGCTGTTTTTTCTCATTCCAGCTAGAGTTCTTATATGGCTTTATAAGTCTCAAGTTGCTATCAATAATAAATATGGTCATTCAACCAATTTGTTTTGAGTTTTCTTTGTTCATCATCTTTGTTGATCAAGTAACCTTTACAATTTTCTATTCTACATTTTTGACCCAATATCTCATCTCATATAACATTCGCTTTTCCCAATTATAACTTAATTCGAATCACAATATTTTTTTTTTAAATGAAAGGTTGGCCTATCAGATCAACAATATTGGCGGGTTGCAGGACAATTCAAATCCTCAAATTTGAAAACACTAGTCTAAACCAAAATCATATTTTTAGATGAGCCTCAAACCTATAACATGCCTAAATCGAGTTTGGTTTGACGCCTCTAAATTGCATGTTTCGAACTTTATTTATGTTATGCTTCCTTATTTTTCACGATTACGTGTTATGTTCCATAATTTACCTTTTTGTCACACTTTTTTATACAATTTGTTACTTTGTTACATGTAAAATAATTTGTTAGTTTTTGCCATTCCAAACCCTTGAATTCGACTCCATTACCGCCATTACTCAATCTAGTGGCCAGTGAGGTTCCCTCCAAAATTTGAAAACAATAAAATATATGATTATTTATTAATATTTTGTGCTTAAAAAAAATTTCGTTATTAAATTAGGTTCCCTCTAATTTTATATCCACACTCCAACCACCATCAATTGCCACCACCACCACCGCCACCCGGCCTAATACCTCAAATCTCATGAACACAAGCATCGGAAATTCCAATGCCAAAAATGAGGAAATGAGTCATCCGGTCGATTAATACGTCAAATCCGACTCCATCTCCATCAACCGTAATAGCTGCACCACGGTCCAGGGGCGGATTTGGCAGTGTAGCCCACTGCTATCCAAACTCAGCTACACTACAAAATGTTGAAATTAGTTGAAAAATGGTTTTAATTGTAACTTGTAGCCCACCAACAATTATTTTCAATAGGCTAGCCCATCTCAATTTCTCAGCTATTTTTTTCTTTAATTTTTGGCCCAATTATTTATTTAGTTTTAGGCCCAATTTTCAAACTTATTTAATTTAAATGGACCAATATATTTCTAAGGTATTTACT